>QRFB01012056.1:0-27041 GCA_008931105.1 Oenanthe javanica
AAAAAATGGGTTTTATATCAAACTCAATATTCATCTCACAAAAAAATATCAAATACCTACCTCGTCTGCACGGCGACTCATTTAAGTCACTAAACTGTTAAGATATATCACTCTGTTAACTTTTTTAAAAAAATTGGCGATTAACCTTAAAAATGCGATAACGCGTCAGGTGTCTACGCAAGTGGCACATAGACTAGTTGTATATAACTGTTTAAATGGAGCGTACCGGTATGATTTGAAATTGTGGTATGAATCTTCGTTTGCGGACATCATGAACTTCGAAATTTATAATGCATGTGTTTTACCATAACAACATATATATATATTTTTTCTAATTGTTTAATCAATGTTGTGTTACTTAATTATTTTTTTTCCTTTTTCCACATAACCTGTCCAATTAGCAATCCACGGTCTTAATGTTGATCGTTAAATTTTTAAACGGATGATATATTTTGAAACTTTAGTAGTATAAATGAGTCGTCGTGAAGATTNTATATATATATATATATATATACTTTCTAATTGTTTAATCAATGTTGTGTTACTTAATTATTTTTTTTCCTTTTTCCACATAACTTGTCCAATTAGCAATCCACGGTCTTAATGTTGATCGTTAAATTTTTAAACGGATGATATATTTTGAAACTTTAGTAGTATAAATGAGTCGTCGTGAAGATTTGGTAGTTATTTAATATTTTTTTATGAGATAGATGGATACTTTGATATAAAACCCCTTAAAAAATGGCATTCGAGTAAATATAACCTAAAAATCTTCACCGGTCCGGATGGAACATTACTATGAAGGTAAACAAGACCTCTGAGTAGCCGTGCCGCATGCCCTTCTATTGCTTAGATCTTAATATTGTACTTCATCATGTACCTAGACACGATTAATATCATTTCACATTATTTAAATGTCGGGTCCTGATAATCGCTTGTCCTAATCAATACTTCCTCCGTGTTTTTTTATCGTGGATAACATTAATGCTTGATTTTTTTAAATCCCGGATATCATATCGTTTATCCGCGCTTTTTGGCAGGCTTCTAAATTTTTTACTATCCGCTGTAAAAAATGGCGGATAAATGGTTGTTAACGATCGTTAATTGCTAACAATTAACCTATCACTGACTAGGGGCTTAACTTTGGACGCAGTTATTTGTTTGCTTTTGAATGTATCGATTAATGTCTAACAAGGAAAAAACACGAAAAAGGCTAAGAAAGACACTTCGAAGATGTATGACGATTTAGAGAATAGGAGCCAAGTTTTATTCAACAAAATTAATTCCAAATATGCCTCAAATGGAACACATTATAATAGGTTGCTTGATCCATTACTGGAGTGTTTACTTTAAAAGGATGAGATTATCAGAGGTAAAAAAAACTCTATAGCCCCATATTAATGAGAAACAAGAACAGAATTTTGGCGTCAAGATATAGTCCATTTAGCTAAAGCAGAGTCGATCTAATCATTACGATCTACAGTTAAACCAATTGTACACAATAAGTTGCAAATTGAATTCGAGCCTATAAAATAAATTGGATAGAGACCAATCATCATATCTAAAGATAGAATTTATTGTACAACTTTAGTCCGAGTATTTGTAGTCTGTAGATACGGGCACGTTTGCCTGCTTGCAAATTTTTATAATAGACTAAATCAAGATTGTTATCTCTATAATATATTATTAACACTCAAAATATAAATTATGAGATAAATGAAGAAATGAAAACTTGAGTGAATAAATCTCAAGGTAATATCATTAATCAAGACACTGTGATCTTCTTCTGCACTACTACGTCATCTGGAACAGCCACAATAAATTTTCATTTAGGCTTTGAATTCCTATAGTGAAGTGTCTAAATTTAACAGATATAATGTGTCATACATGTATGTGGTAACGCTAAATCCTTAAACTTGTGTCACTACAGTAAGAGTAAAAGGTTGCTGCTGGCCGGAACTGTTATTTTCGGGTGGCTGGGCCACAGAACTTTCATCAGCAACACGTGACGTTGAACGTTCAAGCAACGAATGACGACAATTTGGGCACGATGAATGTGACTCCAGCCATGTATCTATGCACTTGACATGAAAACCATGATTGCATTTTGGCAGAACTCGAACTTTTTCTCCTTCTACAAAGTCCCCTAGACAAATAGGACATTCAGTGGTTGATAACTTCACTTCTGATCCATAAATTGCTATCGGAATCTTTCTAAGAGTTCGTTTTTTTACTCCTGTAGTAGCTAACCGGGCTGCAGCTTGCTCCGGTGTCTCTGTACCAAACCTATGAGTACAACGTAGTACAAAACGAATTATTGAGTTCAGTCCTAGTGCACATAATAGTGCACATAGTAAAGCAGCCAATATGATCACCATGTTTGTGTCAAATTTCGCCTCGTTAGTGTAATGTTTTTGTCCAATATAATTGTCACTGGCTGGTGGCATGCTTTGCTCAGCACCGACAAGAAGGCGGCGTAAATGAACCATTTTCTTGGGATATTACAAAGATTTTTTGCCAACAAAAGAGAAAGTGTTTAATGTTTTTGGTTCCCCTTGTGTTTTGAGGTGAAGCTAATATTGTGTTGTGAAGATTCCAACTAGAAAAAGACATTCAAGAGCATCTTACTTTTGGGTTTTGGATAAGAAGAAGAAATGGTAACTTGTTCAGAGGATCAGGGAATTTTTTCGGGCTGCAATATTCGAACTTTAAAGTCAAGAAATGGTCCTTTTCTTTGTGACACTATGAAACTTATCGATCGATAACCTAACAAATATGTAAAACAAGAAACCTGTGTGCTGAAAATTTGTTAAGAGACAGAGAGATATATATAGAAGTGAATTGAGTTGTATTCTGGTTCTGCCCCTGCAATAAGATATTTACATGGATGCTTCAATGCCAGCAGATTCTTTAAGATCAACAAAAGGTGCAAGTAATATCTATAACTATGACAGCTCTGGCTAAACAACCATTATTAAATCCTTGATTAATATTAATTAAATTTGAAATCCTAGTACCTAATCATCCAAAATCAATACTTTTTCAACACACTTATCAAAAGTTATCTCCAGCTGTATATGAGTAAAAAAAACAAGTTACATGCATTTTACTATATAGTAAGGTATTGTTTGAGTGATGGTGCAATTATTTTAGTTGGTGAGGATTAGCTTGTGATATGAAAAGAGCAATGTAATTATGTTAATTAAGAAAAAAAACTACCAAGTGATAGGTACTGGTGCAGAAAAATCTTTAGAGTTGATCAGTTTTGGGGCCAAGTGGCAAATACCAAACTTTTTTTTATACCTATAAAGCAGATTGCTATCAACCTTTTTGCTGGTAAGGAATGAAGTTTTTTAGCTTGTCAAATCTCCAAGAAACAAACAGCATCAACCATATCTAACCCCTCATCAAATCCTGTATATTTCAATCAATCTTTGAGATTTCTTTCTTGTTTTTCTATAGGTATATATATTGTACCTAACTTTAACAATTGATAGAAGTTTCGAACCCGTTCGAATTTGTTTAATTTAATTTCGAAAGAAACGTAACTAGCTAGCTAATTCATGAGGTTTGCAGGATGTTGTATTGTTGTTCCTTCACGAGGTTTACATGAAATGACTCTGTTCGGCCAACTTATGCTGGTTATATTAGTTTTCTTGAGTCTGATTAGCCGAGTCTTCTCTAAAAACAACAATAAATTATTGCTGTTTCTAATTGAAAAATTGTCTGTCTAAGAAAAATGATAACAAACGGTTCTAATTGTACATGAAACATAGCATGTGAGGAAACTAAATTAGAAGTGTAGTTAAATTAAGTCGATAAGGAAAGAAGTTTAGGTGAGATAGGAAAGGTGGGATGAAGTAGGCAACAGTCAAAGGCTGGCTGTGATGTGTTTCTATTCTTAGCTAATTATTATGGCTCGGTTTCTATTGACTAATTAGTGCAAATATAAGGTGGATGGCTGAAAATGAATACAGGTAAAAATTAGAATAACTAACTTTTTTTTTGAATGGGTAGAATAACTAACTTATAATTATACATAATATTCTGAAATTAAAATAGCACCCTCCTGTTTTAATATGAGATTTGAGTATAATTTCAGGAAATTATGTGAGTTCGACCTCAGGATCCTCAATCTCATTAAAAAAATGATAAAGTAGAATAAAAAGGATTGTCAAACTAATGGTCCTGATTCCTCAAGGTCGAATGCGAGGGGTTTAGTTAGTTGGGGTTAATGAGAAAAGAAAAAGAGAAACCATCATATTTATTCTCTTTGTTGTTATTTGTTTTATAAAAACAATTATTGTCTTTGATCTTTTTAAGTTTTGAGTACTCTACTTTCATTCTCCGTCTCTTTCAAGATATTTTTTTCCCTTTTCTTTTATCTCTATTTCTCTCTCATACATCTTTCCACTTCTATATTCTACGTAATTATATTTTATATTAATCTAAAAAATAATAATATGCATAAAATAATTTATTAAAAAATAATTATTTATTTCATTTCCAGATCAAAACAAAACAAAAAAAATAATTCAATCTCATTCCTTTCCTTTCTCTTTAATTCCCTTTCTAAACATTTTTCTCTTTCCTCGATATAATCCAAACGCCCCCTAGTTGAATTTGAATTAGCCTTAACGTAAGGGTGACAATTTTTGAACCGACCTGAAACCCGACATTTACCCAACCCGAAAAAATACGAATTTGGGTTAGTAAATATTCAATCCAAAACAATCATGTATAATCAGACACCAACTCGAAACCCAAAAATTAATGAACCCTCTATTTATAACCTTACTTTTGAAATATTTTATGTCTAAAATAATTAAATTTAAGTACAATAAAGTAACTTTCACCTGCAAGGATAGAAACTCGTTAGTTGGTTCATAATTATTTAATAATAATAACAATATTTTATACATGTCCTGCCTTTTTTTATACCTGACAAAGTGTGTACAATACATATTATACATTTGGACTGTAACTTTTACATGCAATTAAAGAGAAATGAATTGTTTTATCTTAAAATATGTGCAAAAACAATCAATCCATATAAATCAGGACATATGGAGTATATAATATATGTATATATTTTCAAGCACTCTGAAAAAATAGTAGAGGTGATGAAACCTGAAATGACCCGAAACCTAACACAAATCCGGTAGGTACGAGTTAAGATTATGAAAAAATCAACCCGAAACAATTAGGTACAATCTGATCCGACACGAATCTGACCCAGAACCCGAAATTGTCACTCCTGACTTGACGGAATCCAGGGTCTTCTTTGAGTTCTAGACCAAGATGTATAAACGGATTCCAAATTTAGTGTAGTTTGATTTATTTTATAATAATTTAAAATTTTAAAAATATAAAAAAAAAATTAATTTATGAATTATTTATTCAGAAAATAAATGGGGCCTTAATGAATATAATTTTTTGTCATAACAGGGGGAAGGTTGTTGAATAATTGGATTAAGCTTAGAAAATTTTAATGTAGAGAATATTTAATTTAAGCTTCGTATTGAGGAAATAGAATATATTATGTTAAATATAAGTAATCAAATAATTTTATTAATATGAAATTTTATGAGAATGCTCGAAAACAAATTTATGTTAAGCTGATCATGGTTGAGCTGCTTATGACGACTGTGCACTGACTCGTTGAGCGGCCCATATTTAGTTGACACCAAAATTCGACCTAAAAATTAAATATATATATTTTAACTTTTTTTATATTGAATACTCATTTCTAATTGTATGTTCTGTTTAAAGTTTGAAAATGAATATTTTTATTTATTTTTTTAAAATATGTTTTATCACTTTTTCTAATTTGGTAAATATGTATAAGTTATAAATTATTTTAGTTACATATCTTTAATAACTCATCATTAATATATTGAATTTTGAAATTATGATGTCATAAGTTTAGATGGGAGTACTCCAACAACACTAACTTAAAAAGTCTAAAATCTTTCCGACTTTAAAAAACTCTATAAAACATAAATTACACCGTAAAAAAATCTAAAATTATATCAAACAAAATAAATATAAAATTCATAAGTCTGATAAATTTAGTAGACCGGTACTCCAACAACACTGCTACTTTAAAAGAAAACTACAAAACTTAAATTAAACCTAAAAAATCTAAAATTAAAACAAAACAAATAAATACAATATCTAGAGTCCAAAACTCTTGGGGACAAAACAAAACTACAAAATATAAATTAATGCTAATAAAATCTAAAATTAGAACAAATCAAAAATATATGCAAAATACAAAATTCGACATGAAAAAATATACACACCTATTCCATAAAACACAAATAAAAATTAACAAGCCAATCATAACATAAATTAAAATAAGTTAATACAAAAAACACAACCGTATTATAAAACATATCTACTCATAAAATACTAATGAAAACCAAGAAATTTAATTGAATTGAATCTCAAATATACTATTATGGACTTAAAAAATAACTTTCATTTATAAAATAAATATTTAATTAAACAAAATATGCCAATACAAGAAATTCATAAACTAAAAATAGTTTATGCATTGAAAAATATATATACATATAACAATTTAGTGCCTAATTTTTTAAACCTTTTTTCTCACAAATAAAAAAATTAATGATTTTAAACTCTAACTTCAATTTCAAAAATTAATACCCTAACTTGGTCTTTTCCGGGTCATTTCTCAAAAAGGAAAAACTGTAGGAATAAAAGGATAATTTGAAGGCTACAAAATATTGAAATCGACAAAGGTAATAAACAAGAAATCGCTGAGCCGTGGCAAGAAAATCCACTGCTTTGAAAACGATATGCGGCGCGACCGAGGTGCTAAATCGTATCGCCGATCCGTTCCCTAAGGTTTACTCAACACTCTCACACAAGTGCACTCTTGGGTGATAGTTTGGAGCCTATACAAACTTGTGCCCAAAAAGAAAGAAAGTTTTGAAGTTTTTCAATGGTGTCNTTCATAAACTAAAAATAGTTTATGCATTGAAAAATATATATACATATAACAATTTAGTGCCTAATTTTTTAAACCTTTTTTCTCACAAATAAAAAAATTAATGATTTTAAACTCTAACTTCAATTTCAAAAATTAATACCCTAACTTCTGTCAAAAAAAAAAAAAAATACCCTAACTTGGTCTTTTCCGGGTCATTTCTCAGAAAGGAAAAACAAGTTTCATTCTTATATCTCATTATTATTATACTATTAACTCACAAAGTTTTTAAGAAAACATATTGTGACAACCCGGACATTTTTCAAAAGTTATTTTTATTATTTAAATATTTTATTGGTTTTCTCAAAAGAAGAGAAATAAAATTTTTATATTTTATTCCAGTGGAATGCATTTTTATATTTTTATTATTATTTTAGCAATTATTTTCAGTTCAGTGGGACATAGTTCGGTTTAAAATTTTTATATTACTTTACTGATCATGTCAGTATCTCGAGTTGGTATTTTTCTTCGGGTGAAAATTTTATTTGAATAAATTATTTGAATATTCAAAAATTTAATATTTTTATATTTTTGAATATTCGAAATATTTAAATATTATAAAAGTTATTATTTTTAAGTCATTTTTAAAATAATAAAATTTATAGTTTTACCCAAAAATATTTTATAGAAATTTTGAGATTATTTAAAATTATTTAGAAATTAAACGTGATATAAAAATAATTTTATGAAATATATTTTATATTTTATAAAAAAAAAGTTTTTTATATATATAAACCCCCCACCCCCTAATTTCCCCTGCTGNCAACACACGCGCAAAAACAAAACACAACCCCCCCTCCCCCGTCTGTCACTCGGTTATTGCTGCTTCTCCTCCGTCTCTGTTATGGTACGTTTATATATGTTTTTAAAGTTTTCTAAATTCATATCTTACAAACCGTACATCCAATATTCGATATCTATATATATAAATGATCGGCGCTTTAAGGGTTACGCATATGTATAATTTTGCTTAAGTTTTGAGAAGATTATTTTTTAGGCATGTTTTCCTTTTTAATTTATTTAGAGTATAAAAATGTGATTTGAAGATGATGATCAAGTTAGGAGGCATTACAGCACGTGTATATGCATGGGTATTAATCTTAGATTTTTCTGGACATATTTTCCGGTCTTCAGAAAAGACTCGTGGGGTGTCCGTAATTGATCTTATGGTAAGGTTTTTAAGATCTTAACTTGACGCTTGTAAATATTCGGGCATGTTAGTTTATANCCAGTGGAATGCATTTTTATATTTTTATTATTATTTTAGCAATTATTTTCAGTTCAGTGGGACATAGTTCGGTTTAAAATTTTTATATTACTTTACTGATCATGTCAGTATCTCGAGTTGGTATTTTTCTTCGGGTGAAAATTTTATTTGAATAAATTATTTGAATATTCAAAAATTTAATATNCCTATTTTAGTATAGTTGGATTGTATTGTTTGAGATTGAATTTGAGGGGCTGTGACCCCGGAAAAGGTTCATTTTACAAAGTCTTTATTTCGAAAATTTTCCTTGTAATAAAATATTTATTTTAAGTTTCAATTATTATTTGATTAAAAATATTAAGTAGTTAATTATTTTGAAAAATAATTTATTTTAGAATGATTAATAATTCATTAATTTGAATAATCAGTGGATTTAATTATTAATTGATTTATTCTTATTAATTATAAATTAATTGTTTATTTATATTCGAGTCTCGAGGATTAATTGTTATTTTATATTCTAGTCTCGAGGATTAATTGTTTATTTATATTCGAGTCTCGAGGATTAATTGTTTATNAAAAGTTATTATTTTTAAGTCATTTTTAAAATAATAAAATTTATAGTTTTACCCAAAAATATTTTATAGAAATTTTGAGATTATTTAAAATTATTTAGAAATTAAACGTGATATAAAAATAATTTTATGAAATATATTTTATATTTTATAAAAAAAAAGTTTTTTATATATATAAACCCCCCACCCCCTAATTTCCCCTGCTGNTATTCGAGTCTCGAGGATTAATTGTTTATTTATATACGAGTCTCGAGGATTACCTTTTTATTTATATTCGAGTCTCGAGGATTACCTGTTTATTTATATTCGAGTCTCGAGGATTAATTGTTTATTTATATTAGAGTCTCGAGGATTAATTGTTATTTTATATTCCAGTCTCGAGGATTAATTGTTTATTTATATTCGAGTCTCGGGGATTAATTGTTTATTTATATACGAGTCTCGAAGATTACCTGTTTATTTATATTCGAGTCTCGAGGATTAATTGTTTATTTATATTAGGGTCTCGAGGATTAATTGTTTATTTATATTCGTGTTTCGAGGATTAATTATTGTTTTATTATCGAGTCTCGGGGATTAACTGGTTGTTTGAGGATTAATTAATAGTTAAGTTTATATTTTTAGTTATTGGTTTTTGGGTTTGATGTGAGCTCTTTTGTTAATAGGAGTATGTGTGAGATAAGTGTATAAGTATAGTTAGGTTATAAACACTCGTAGAATATAGTTCGTAGAATATAACGAGGTACTTCAAGGACTAAACTACCGTATTATATTTGACTATAGATGTAGACGCGCGGACTTGATCTCGATAGTTCAGACTCGTAGCAACCGCAAGAACGTCGGATTGAAGAATTATTAAAAGGTGATATAGTGAGACGAACAATGTAGTCGACTCATTCCAGCTTAGGACTGCATCTATATCAGGCAAATATTTCTTCCTTGATCATCCTAAACACTTTTATTTTACTGTTTCGATTATTTATATCATGATAAGTAGTTATTGTTCAGAACTATTTATGATTCATGTTTTATTCTGTGCATCAGAGTTACTTGTTATTCGTACTATGAGTATTGGAAGTTGATTATAATAAACACGTCATATCAGGTGTTATCGTAGTAAATGATGGGGATATGACCTGTATTTAAAATTAAGCATACCTTTATTTTGTTTGGGATGCTCTGTTGGATTGGAAAAGTTTGCATATGAGGCCACCTAGTTGATCCAGCATTTATTGAGGAGGATATGATAACCATTCCATCTTCCTATAGGCTAACATTACTTGCCTATTTGGTACCCACTTTGAGAATCCTACGGGTATAGAAATGTACCAGTATGGTATAAAGAGGTCCTATTGCTTTTAGGCTGATCAGGGAGCAATAATGTTTATTTGTGTTGTATCCAATCCATATTGCATGTGTGGCTATTATATATTGATTTTGAGTAGTTGATTCATTTTGATGACATATTGCATTGTTTCAGTTTAGATAAATGGTGATTGATTTACTGTTCAGTTTTGATAATAATCTGTTTTATATTCCGTTCTCTATACAGATCTCATAATTTGATTTAATTTCAATTGTTCATATACTTGCTGAGCATTTCTTTGGCTCACTCTTGCTTTTTATTAAATTCTGTCAGATATCCAGTATGAGTCACAGCGGTAGCTCTAGCGGGCATAGAGAGTCTCAGGTGTTAGGGCGGCTCGCTTCTCGGGCTTCCCAGGTATTTAGTTGTTTACAGTTTTGCTGTAGATAGAATGCGTAATAAAATGAATTTATACTTAAAACTTATGGATTTGAGTTTTGGATTTAGTTTCTAGTTTGTAATAAAGTGATTTGGTTTGCTTTTAGTATCGGCTGCTTGATTTCATACTATAACCTGTTTGCGATCTTTGGTTTGGCGGGGTCAATGCGCGCCTGATTTATATTATTTTATTGTTGATTAATTGGTGACCCCCAAATCTAGACCCCGGATTTGGAGGGCGTCACACATACAATACAAACTAATAAAAGTTTATTACTTTTTTTATTTTTTATATAATTGGAAACCAAGTTTCATTCTTATATCTCATTATTATACTATTAATTCACAAGTTTTTAAAAAACATACACTACAAAATAATAAAATTTTGCTAAATATTTAATCTTTTTATTAACATATAACATAATTTAATAATTCAATAAATATTAGGGAGTTTATAACTAACATCTATTGATGTAATAAATTAAAATATTGTAAATTAGGCGTTTCTTAACTAAATAGTTGCATTAATTTAATTGCAAATAGTTTGCCTATCTTTTACCTATTTCAAGCCAATAATAACCACCAATTTAATATTTTAAGATAATAAGGTATGCATTTTTCCTAAAAAGTATCATTTTATTTTATTATATCTTCATTATATGTAATGTCATCAAAAACCCATATACAATATATATGTCCTAATAATACATTTCATGTTATTTATGCAGCATTCTCGCATTTCTGCATTTATTTACTTAAGTAATATTGAGGGTTTAGGAAAACAATTTTTAGAAGGGAATGTGCACATCATAAAATTTTTTTATGTGGAAGATTACACACCAAACTTTGTTCGTTGCCATGTACAAATCACAGTATCAAACAATACCAAAGTTACATGACGATTGCTCATCGAAAAAAATATGTTTGATTTTTATGATTTGTAAGATGCTACAAACCTTTAAAAAAATGACATTTTCTTATAGGTAAAAATTACAAATATGTAACAAATTTTTCCAATTTGTATCCCAGTATTATTTTAAACAGACATCATTGATGTAGTCATGGATATATTTAAAGCTATAATCAATACCAGATAAAATTTAAAGCTAGGAAGGTAATAAATTTTCTCTATTACCATGTGAAAATTAAGTTACATAAATTAGATTCATATTAATTGATAAAAACATATTTGTACTGGTTCTTGGTAGATATAATATTTTGGGACAAACTTGCCATGATGCATGTATAAATTAAGTAATCCTTAGATAATAATATCCCACCTACTATAATTAAATAAAACTTCTTTTAGTTTTATCATTTTATCAATATTATCATACAAATTCATTGTTAAAAATTATTAAGTATGAATTTTTATTCTAACACATATAAATTTTCCTTTTCTCGCTAAAACTACAGCCAAATTAATTAATTATTTATTATATATTATAACATGTTTTCTTTGATATATATTTTAACATAATAATATAATCTATTTTAATCATGATTAACTAATTAAGAAATGGATACAAAATAAAAACATCAAAAGTATATATCAATATTTACCCTCGAATAAATAACTTCATACATTTTACACCCGCGACATAGCATTGACAAACAAGTTCTAGTATATTATAATTAATCATCTAAATAGTGATAGATGAAAGTAAAATTTTAATTTGATTACAAATCATAAATAGTGTTTTTGGTAAAATGTTTTATAAATAACTTATAATCTCGTTTTAAGATAGAGACTTAAAATAATTTTTGGCTTTAAATTAAAAATGTATTGTATTTATGTAATATATTAAAAAAATGATCCACAATCAATAAAATTGTATACAATTAAAAGTTGATAGGAATATATTTATATTTTTTGTAATTTTCATAATAAAAATTAATATTATTATTCATACATAAATTTATAAATTTTAGTAATTATAAATTATATGTAACAATAAATTATCTAAACAAATAATAACTAAAACTTTTAATTTTAATTTTTAATTAAGTCATAAACAATTTTTTTATCTGATGACCTCCAAAATTAAATTTAACTCCTTTACAAAATTTCAAACTAAAATCCACCATAATTTTCATCATATCAACACCAAAAAATAAATACTAATTATAGACAGACACTTATAAACTTTAAAGTATTGTGTGCAGGTGCAAAGCACAAATTTCATTTTGGCGCCCCAAACCATACAGCTTCTTGAACAAGCCTCTCATATTCCCCACAAAAAATATTTTTCATATATATAAAAAAATATAATACACATACGGAATTTTCATCAATATTGTATCTTTTTTGATACCTTGAATTGGGGTGAGAGATTATAAAGCTGGAGATATGGATGCAAACAAAAAATCTACTAGGAGATCTTCCATTCTTCCCAAAGAGGTGTGTTTACAAGCTTGTATCTATCTTTTCTTATCAAGTTTTGATTTTTACTTGTGGGTCATCTTTATTTTTTCGTCTACTTGAGTATTACATTCTCTATCTTGATTCTTGCTATTATTTACCTTTTTAGGAGGAATTAATGTTTTGTATACTCTGCATTGTGTCTATGCTCACTTTCTTAGGGCTTGTTTTCCTCAGCAGTCTAAATTATGCAAGTAAAAATGTGGTTAGATACTAGTTGTGTACCTAATTGTACTTCTATTGCGTTTGTCGAAAGCATTTTTGTTGTACTTCTTTAGGGAAAAAGGGGATTGCTAGGAGTTTTAACTTATAATTATAGCCTATAAGAGACTTTACGATGGTATGTTTATTAGTATATTTGGAACAACATTTAGGAAATTGCGAAATCATACAATGCATATAAATGGTTACATGCTGGAGCTTATTTACTAGTTATCAAATATTAGAGAGTCTCTACGTGGATGATGTTTCCCATATGATGGGGGATAAAATGACATCTTGCCACATGTATCTCAATGTGGTATATAAATAACCAGTGTAGTGAATTTTAGATATTTATAGATGATTCTTTCAAATGTCATTCTAAAACAAATAAATTTCTTGATTTGTTTATATTATAACAAGAAAGATTTGTATATTCTTCTTTTCACAGGTCAGGAACTTTAATACTAAATTTTCCTTGCCAACCTTTGTTAAAAGAGTAAACAAACTGACAGCTAACCAGAGAAATGCAGTGTCAAGGATGGGATTTGGGAGTCTACTCTGCATAAGTAATAAAATTCTAAGGAGAAACCTTTTAGTTGAGTTAATGGATAGGTGGAGTTGTAAGAAGCAAGCTTTTGTCCTTCTTCCGGGAGAAATTAAGATGACTCTTTTGGACGTGGCACTGATTTTAGGATTACGTGTGTTAGGTGAACCCGTAATTCTCAAAGAAGATGCACCTTTTATAAATTTAGAGAGTGAATATGGTGCTGCATTATGGAACAGGAAAATCACAGTAGCATCAATTGAGGATAGACTTGACTCCCTTGGTGAGGCAGATAATGAAGATTTCATTAGGTCATTTTTGTTATATACATTTGGCATATTTCTTTTTCCAAACACAAATGGAAAAGTAGATTCCCGTTATCTCTATTTTCTCAATGATTTGGATAAAGTAAGTAGTTTTGCTTGGGGAGCAGCTGTTCTTGAGGATGTAGTATATTGGTTAACTAGAAGAAAAGAGACAAATGCACAATGCCTTGGAGGCTGTCTTATATTTCTCCAAGTAAGTTAAGACTTCTGACAATTCTTTTTTATATCATTTAATTGAATTTGTAGGGTTTAGAATTAGATGTTGATAAATTTGTGTACGAACTTAGATGCTCTGTGGTCCAACAATACTCAAACTATTTTCTTTCTTTCTTCAGACCCAATGAGTACCTTTTATGTATATGTTATGTTTAACTTGTGTTCTTAGTTTTGTTAGCTAACTTATGCGTGATTGTCTACAGGTATGGTCTTATGAGCACATTGATCTTGCTCGGCCTTTACTGACTGTGTTCACATTCCCTCGTGTATGCCATTGGGGAAATATTAAGTCCTCATTGCGAGAAGGGTTTAGTTTGAAGTTTCAAGAACTCAGTATTAATCAGGTAAATTACAATAAAAATTGAGTCGTCCCTTTAAGTTTTTTTCCATGCCTAGGAACGGTTGGGTGCCAGAACTTCTACATGTTGTCAACTGCATATAATTTGTCAACCATTGGTGAGCAGCTCGATATGTGGTGCCCTTTTTGTTCATAAATGCTGATATTGGTCATAGATGGGATTGTTTCTTGTTATCATCAATATACTGTCATCATGATTAATTTATTAGTATTTTACCATTATGGTGCTAATGAATTTTCCTTTATCAGGTAGTCTGGGAGCTTAAAATTACCTCCGAGGAGTCTAAAATTGATATAATTCAAGAAATATCTAGACAAGCTGAAAGCGTGGAAATAAATATCCCAGATTCCCCTTTTCCAAATGTTTCAGATGATAATGCAAGTCTTCTTTAAACTTACTAAATAGAGTATCCGCTGTAAATATTATTTGAGCCGTCTATTGAACAACTAATACAACAGTTACTATATCCATGACTTCAATATGATGTTATTATCTACTGTTATTATCTACTTTAAGTCATCATCTCGATTATTTTGGTTAACAGGGGAATCACATTAGCAGTAGATATGAATCAGAGGACAGGGTGGTTGAAAGGATAACTGAATCTGATATGGAATTAGTAGATGAGACTTGCGAAGATATTCGAAGACAATTAAGGGCATCTTGTAGTGCATGTGTATCAATAGTGTCAATAGATAGTGCTGAATCGCGTGACGCATCACACAATGGTGAAAAGGAAGAGCCAGAAAAGAATCCATGTGTAACAGAAGTAAATTTGACGATAAGTCTTTCTAGCGTGAGTTTTTTTATTCATGTAACCTTTTCTTCTATCCTATATTCTTTCAGAAAATGTTCATCTATTTCAGTTTTTTTAATTTGAAGGATGAGGAGAATGTCTTAGATACTACAGACTATGTCTTGGAAGATTCCAATAGTATACCGAAGAGGAATGCTGATCTCATGAATGAAATTGAATATTTGAAAAAGCAACTTCTGGCATATTCAAATGTACTTGAGCAAAATGTTGAACTGAGCAAGGAAGTGGAGGACTTGAGAAGAGAGAACCTTTATTTACGTTCAGCGTGTTCAGAAGCTTTGTGTTTTGGGGATCGTCTGCAGAGGCTTGTTTTAGATGATACTGTGAATACAGAAGAACAGACCACAGGTAACTGCAAACAAAAGAAACAGACAACTATGCATGATTGAAAGCATTGTACCATTGCTTGAAAGAGAATAATAGTTCTTTGATTTTTCTATTTATTCATATATGTTTCCATTGACTGTTGCAGGCCGGTAAGGAAAGACCTCATTCTACGCGTGTAGAAGTTCTCACCTCAATTGGTGTTTCTCTAGTACAGGTTCAATATGACTGACAATTGTGTGAGTTAACGCCTTTCTATATTACTTCGTAGCTCTCTATCACATTAAATTTTAGTCCTCCATGCAGCATATCTTTTCCTTTTCCAGTTTCATGAATCATGTTCAAAACATGCAATAGGAGTCTATGACTAGCAGTATTACAAATTTATATTATAATTATATCTTTTTAATATCATATAGGTATTGTCTAGGTAGTGGTTATCTGCTTGATATTTGGCTGGGCGAATGGAGGTACATAAGACGCCAGTGTCTTGGAAATTTTGAAGGGCCTTGTAATTTCTGTAAAGGTTTTCATATGGAATGGCCCTTCAGTTTTTTAGAGTGGAAGATCTGTAGTCCGGAGAATGGAGCTGGAGCGAAGTTATCAGCAGGATACAAGGATAGTCTCCCTACAAAACCTTATCTCTTAGTGTGTCTTATAGTATTAGGAAAAACTTGGTTCCAAAGCTAAATAGTTGTGTACATATAGGGCCTCTTGTATTTTCAGCGTAATTTGAACAGATTTAGAAGCAAGTTTTCTTTTCAATTTTTTAGAGAGAGAAAGAAAGTTGAAGGAGCTGGATTTCTCAAGTCCAGTTGTAATAATCCAAACCCAAATTGATAAAAACATTATGTTAATATGAAATTGTGTGTTTGTTGTTTTTCATTAATAGTTTTTCTTGCAAGTTATTATTTTCGTTTGTAAAGGTTTTCACCTGAACTATCTATTCTTATAGTGAGATCAGGTGCATAGTTTTGAGAACTAGGATCCAACAATGTTGACTTGACACTAGTCTACTGGTAAAAGGTGACATTTTACAGCTGACTAACAAGAGAATTCTAACAAAATATAATCCAACTTATAAATTGTGCATCAGTTTGATTTTGGATGAGTTCAATCATATTAAAGATTATACAAATAAGGATTTTAATTCGCATTATGATCACACTTTTGTACAGTAATTTTCATGGAGGGAGACGATGACATTTATAATGAAAATAATTATAAATAAACAAAGTCTATACATTTTTTTCACCCAATCTCAACATTAAAAGAATAAGATTGGATCTTGGCTGATTACTTTGCAACTAATGTTTTCTTAAGCACAAGTTTTCCTGATTAAACTTTAAGTTACCCCATTCCCCCCTGTATGACTAATAAAATTGATTTACACAAATGAATTTTGCTACTGCCTCTCAAATAATTAGTAATTAATCTAAAGTGATTGGTGGTTAATTCGTTGCTATGGAACAAGATTTGTTCCGGTATCTTCATCGTGTCCTTGTCCAGCAGCCACAGTTAGGTCCTCAGCCCTCTTGGCTTGATGCTTCCAGTCGGTTTTTATCAATGTGTAGACCATCATTATCAAACATGCTGCTTGCGACACCACTAGCCCCATCCAGAGTCCTTTGAAACCAATCTTCATTTTAAATGCTATGACAACTACTGCTGGTAAACCAATCAAATAGAATGCTGCCAGGTTTATTCGTATTCCCATTTTAGGACGCGCTGATCCAGTGAGAGCTCCGCTTGCTGCTGTTTGTGGAGCATTCCCTATTTCAGCCATACCCAATAAAGGAAGTGCAGTTTTGATTAAATTGAGAATTTGTGGCTCATTAGTGTACATTTTACCCCAGGCTGATCTTAATGCTATGGCTAATCCGAAAATGGAGCACCCTAAAGTAAATCCAACACTAACACCAACTATAGCCGCCCAGCGTGCACGTGCAGGCTGTCCTGCACCTAGCTCGTAGCCAACACGCTGGGACGTGCCTAAGCTGAGAGCATAAGGAAACACATAAATTGTACCAGTTGTTTGAATCAAGATTCCCATTGCAGCCACACTAGATTCCGGATTGCTCATCAAGCCACTCAAGAAAAGAATGATTTCGTACCACCACCACTCTAGGCAAACAGAACAAACACTTGGTATTGCTAAGCTTAACAGGGGCCGCCATCCTTGAAACGCTGAGATGACAGTAGCCCCTACCCATGGTTTTATGGACACTTTCGATGCAAAAAGATAGATGATCAAGCCAATGTTCATGTTATAGGCGTGACAAACAGAAGCCAATGCAATTCCTTTTACTCCAAGTTTCAAATATGTGACAAGGAAGTATGTGATGGGGAAATGGAGGATAGTAGCAACTGTAGCAACTAGGGTAGCCGGAGAAGTTAAGCCTTGTGTCCTTAAAAACGATCTCAGAGGATGTAGATTCGAATGGGCTAAAAGTTCTGGTAAAGAGAATAGAAGGTACACTTTGGCAACTTTAGTTATGGCACGGTCTTGACCTAAGTGTTTAAACAGTATCTCAACATTTAGCCATAACAAGGAGATGGGAATGGTGGTGAATAAGAGGAGGAGGAAAGTTTTGAGATAAGTTTGGCTAACTAGTGACCATCTTTTAGCACCATAAGCCTGGCAACAAATAGGGTCCATTCCCATGCAAAGGCCTTTCATGATAGAATAACCAGTTATATTAGCAAAACTAATAGCAAGAGAGCCACCAGCCAACTCAACTTTGCCCATGTGACCCAAGTACATCATAGATATAATGGACTTTGAGTGCATAAAAAGAGTTGTCATTGCCACAGGAAATGTTAATTTTCCTAGCCTTATCAATTCCTCTGCAACCTACATCACCACAAACAAATAATATAAATTCACTAGGCAAAAAAAATACTATACACAAAATATACATTATTTATAGTTTCAAACTACATACTAATAGCATGATGTTATTGCGAAGTAGATTTGTTTTACATAGCAAGTCATGCATTATCCGTAAAACCATGCAAAACGAAATATAATGGTGTGGATATCTGTCAACACAGTTACACAGTGCAAGTCCACAGCTAGCCTTGCCCTGAACCTTGACCCATATTATTAATAGGATCCAGGTGCTTGATAAACGATTATTACAATCATCTATCTATTATAATTTTTCGCGAATAGCATTAACACGAGAAATTTTTATGAATCCTGGGGATCACGTCATCTATCCGGATCATCGATTGTTCTGAGCCGCCTTATTATAAATCAAAAAATATATGCTGTGCTGGGGTCGAGGGCCTCTAGGCTGCATATTATTGATCATCCCTACCCTAGCTCTACACTAAGCGCCTCCTAAGTTAGATCAAAATATTGATTAAACCTACCACAAAAGCTTACATGCAAGCTTAACATAATTCAAAATACTACTAGTATATGATCAAAGTGCATTTGAGTAAGCAAAGTTTTATTTTATCTTGCGACTTTTTGCAAGTCCTGTAGCACCAGCTATAATGAAGCTTTGTGGTCCGGGAACCAAACCTTTCTGAGAATCTTTTCCAACACCGAAAAGATGGCCCAGACATTGATATTTAATTACATAACTACATAATTAACTAATTTAATACGTACTTGCATCCTATAATTATGTGTGTGCGCTTTATAAAAACGTGGAAAAAGATATGTAGTGGGTGTTATTTTACAGAAATACCTTAAGATTCATGAACACCCGCCCAAACAAAGTTCGGTCTAATAAATTAACAGCTTTAGGCTCCGTTTGAGAGTGCAGTTGAAAACTGCTGTGCTGTGAAAAAAAGTGTTGGTAGAAAATGTGTTGTCAAGAAAATCAGATAAGTGTTTGGTAATTTTTCTAATTTATACATATTTTGAGATATAATATATAAAAATAATATTTTTAGGAACATTTGATGATGAAAGTGATAGCTACTTCCTGCAAAAGCTGAAATCAGCTTTTTCCAAAAGCATGGGGGACATGTTTTTGTTAACGACACCTTTTAGACTAAAAACGCTTTTCCACACAACAATTTTTATAATTTACCAAACATTTTTTGACAATTTTTCAGCAAAAAGTTGTAATTGTTTGCAACAGCAATACCCATACATAAATTTTTTGACGGGTCACGGGGTTGGTATCTAATTGTACTATGTTTTTATTACCACAAACAACAGGTGTGTTCTGATAAATATGAATTTATAAAAACAGGAGTCGATTGTTTTTGACAAAACTCGCTTTAATTAAACAACTTCGTGCTGTCAAATGATACTAATTTTATTTTTAATTACAAACAACAGGTGTAAAAATATAAAATTATAAACTAGAAGGTGATTTATTAGAAGAATTGAACCCCGATTGATCAATTATCTGCTACGTAATAAAAATATATTATTGTAAATTAGACAGAATCAGATTATTTTGTTAAATTTGATTTCAGAAAAACCATAATAATTTGATGCCACATTAAAAAAAAAATCGATAAATGCAACAAATTTGTAATCGAAATCCAACGAATGTCGTACAAATTTCATATAAATCCTTCCAAGTTTAAACTTCCATGTTCTAGGGAATGTAACAAAATTGTTTGAATATAACATTGACTTGTGAAGTATCACCTCGTGTGTCAATACTAACGAAAATCTAAAGAATCAGTAGAATTTTACTTAACTAAAAAAAATACTAAAAAACTACAGTAGAATTTTATATCCACACTCCCTTAAAAGATTAACTACTCTCCATGAACCAAACACACACTACGGGGGTGAATTAACCTTCCAAAACATGCTTGAATTTTGGTCAAACTTAAAAAGCTCATTATCTATCAACAATCACATCATCGACCAAAAGAGATAGTAACCATCTATACTTGTAACAAACAATGTATGGCATAAATTTAAAGCAAATTTAACTTATTTATTTAGTGCTTGTTTGGTTAATTATAGGAAATAATTTTCACAGGAAGTTGTAATTACTAGGTACTAAATTCCTTTATGAAATTTCTAGGAAATATAAAAAAAATTTAGTTGATAAGTAGGGAAATGTAATTCATGAAAAGTGTAAGTTATCTGAGGGAGAGTGCGTAAACAACTTTCCATGTTTTGTGTGAAATTATACTTTCAAGCCATTTTTACTTACCACACTAGTGTTAATCAAACAATCTCATATATTTTTTTTTCCTAGGAAGTTCAAGTTCCTGGGTATTTTCATCTCAACTAAATAAGCACTTAGTGTGTGTATGTATATGTATATATATGTGTGTATATATATATATATATTGCTACACATGCATTATTAAATTAATAGTTACCATTTTCACTGAAAGATGGGCTTGATCATTCTCCATCACATGCAACAAATACGAGTAACTTACGTAAATTACTTATTAATTACTCCTTCTTGGAAACGGTAAATAAAAAATACAGGAGAATTTTGAGATATTAGAAGATTTTATGTACATTACTATTTGACAAGTGCTTAAACGAACAAAACTAATTAATATTATTCTCCTTAAATCATGTCCAAAAAATGGCAAGATATCGATATATACTCCTATGCATGAATATAATATACACACTTACAGACACAGACACACACACACACACGTGGAAATAGAGAAGAAAAGGTGTAAAATATACGAACCTCCTTGACGGGGAGTCGTCGGAGAAGTCCATGGAAGGGTTTATCTTCTTCTAGTGTGACCGGTTTGAATGTTGTTTCATGGTGAAAAGCAGCTCCTTGTATAACAACTAGTTCATCTGATAAAATACTAGTTTCATTATTACCAACACCTCGAGATGCATCCATAGCGCACATGGACTAATTAAGTGGATTCACGCTTGCTAGCTAGTAACAAAATATGTACGTGTTTCAAATTCAGTGTATGTTTTTGTCGGTGAGATCGGACTACTTAAGAGTATAGTGTGTAGTATGTACGTACATATATCTGGTGGATTCCAAACCTTAAAATCTTGAAAGGCAGGGTGTGTTTGGGGGTGAGTGGCACTCGAAAGTGGTAGAACAACACAGAGGAACAACGCATGGGAACATGGAAGAAAGTTGTAATGTATTTAGGAATTATATACACATCCCTAGGCATTCCTAGGGGTCGCGCCTTTGTATCTGAAGTGTATATTGTATTACTTATATAAACTACTACTTTATTTACTTTATTATTATTATAGTAGTACTTGATACTTATACCATGTATATACTTTGGCCCGTATATATTGCTGCTAAAGTTTAAATGGGAATTTTGCCTAAAACCTTACCCCCTATTATGGAGTACCATATTTTATTATGTAAGTTATGTACGGCACTTATTTTATTTAATGACTTATTCTTTTTATATAAATTTTAAGTATGCGGTTGTTTGGTTCACATGTATGTTAGGGGTAACCATAAAACTGTCTACACCGCGCCACAATCTATGATTTTTAAATTTTGTGATACGGTTGTGGTTTGAATTTTTAATAAACCACAACCACATATACATATACATATACATATTTAGATATAATTAATTATTTTTATTGAATGTGTAAATCACACCACATTTTTATGGTGTGATTTACGCGGTTTCAAAATTTTGTGGAGTGGATACGGTTTAAGAATTTGATAAACTGCATATGCTATTTGATTTGTAGTTTTAGAAAAAAAATCACACCGCGATCACCCTAATGTATACCTAGGAATTTGAAAATTTTAAAAATAGGTCCAATACAATACTATATTTAGTTGTATTGCTATATTATAGCACCAAATATAAAACAATTCAACTCCAAAGAGATTTTATATTTGGATGCATCAATGTATAAATGCATCCTTTGTTCTATATTTGAAATCTCCATCCTTTCTATATAATCAATAACTACAAATGAAAGATAAAAGTTAAACAATTATTGTGTACATCATCAAATACCAAAAATATATTAAAATGAGTTAAAGTTTAAAAAGTCACTTAAATTTGACACTAGTTATGAAACTAGTATTAGAGTGGAACTCTTATTTTATCACAAAAAAACACTTTTTGATGATATATTATAATAATAATAATAATAATATATATTTGACATTTAGAATTGGATTTGCTCCAAGAAGTGATTATTTGTAATGTTTGGTTAAATATTATGAGAAGTAATACTTTATTGGAAGTTATAATACTCATATAATGTAGAAACTCTCATGGTGATTTACACTCCAAATACAACTTCTTCCCTTGAACTAAACAATATTTTAATTTTTTATAAATTTCATATAAATATTAAATATTTGAATATTGTAACTTCTTATGTAAGTCAATACCCGCAATCAAATAATCACTGTAACCGTGTTTAGGTTCCGAAATGAATTGATAACTATGGTATAATTACTCCTACTGTTGGCGTGAGAGCTCTTACCAGTATATAACTAACATGACATTAAATAAAATAAAGTATAAGTTATTATTGTAAAAATTAAAAAAATCAAATTATATAAATTAAAAAAAATAATTTGTGCATCGCACTGGATATACCTATATTATTAAAGGCGAATTATGAAAATTTTGGTTAGTTAATTGGTAGTTTAATTTATAATATTAAAAATAAATATATCATATTGTTATACATTATTAAAAAATTATATTAATAAAAAAATATTACCTTAATCAATAAAACAAAACTCAATATATTTTTTATTATCTAATCTTTTTTTTGTATAATTTTCATTTTTAATATGTTATAATTTGTACCGTGAAACTTTTCTAGTATAAGCTTAAATGATAGTATAATTATTATATTTTAATATTTAATTGATGGGACTCGAACCCCAAACTTTTATTTCTATCTTAAAACTAATTAATATTATAAATTATAAAATTTATAATATTATTAGGATTCAAATTCCACAATTTTATTTTTCTCAGTAAAATTTATAATATTAAATTTTAATATATTATGGGTGAGATTCGAATTTTAAAATTTTATAATCTAATTACATACTACCGAACAATTACGAATCATCCCCATACTCCTGGTGTATATCCTCAGTTTCCATTCCAAATGATGATGGGAAAACAAAATAATTCTCATTAGAAATCAAGATGAGCAAGAATTATTTTAAAATTAAGGATTTATTTTGAATTCGAATATTGATGACGAGAATAATACTTTCTAATCCCGGATAGACCAATAATCATCCCAGTTTGTTGGGTACCATGCAGGTGACCGTGACCACGAGCAAACCAACATATAACCTTTTCGAATACTTTATAAAAAGTGGTCCATAGGATTTCTCTACTTGACTCTTCAAGTTCAGTTGCACCATTACAGACTTAAAGGTGGAATAAAGATGCATATTGTTTAACGGGTGTATTCAATCGAAATGTAAAAGTTCCGCATTTAGAATTCTAAAAAGTTTATGTAAATGTGGTCATGTTATATTGAAGTTCCTCAAAAACTTAAAATGCAGGAATGTCTGGTGGCATTTCACTATTTATTTTTATTATGTGTACAGTGTACTAACTAATAATATGTATAACTGTCGATTTATTTTATAGGATTTTTATTGAGCGAAATATCTTAAATAGAGTATTATATATGTTCTATAATATATTGTGTAATATGTATTAAGTAAAATATATTGCACAACATATAATACTCAATTTAATTTAAGAAGGCTTTATTTATCTTTTCCCTTATCATGCATCCATATTCTAAGATAAATTTTATAATATAAGTAAGAATCTATATAAAATATATTTAATTAGAGTTGCAATTGAGTAGAATTGAACTGAACACGTACAATTATTGAATCGAACACTATTAGACACAAGTTTGAATTCGGCTAAAAAAATTTAACTAGATTAAAATTTGAACTCGAATTGAAGCTATGAATTATAAACTTAACCTGACTAAAAATTGACAAATTTGAGTGGCTTGGAATCANGGTGTCAACTCAAGTACCACATCGAGGAGATAAGAGAAAATACTTTTATATACAAGCGGTCATTAATTCCATTATTACGAGACCTTTTGGGATATGCCCAAAATTAAATCCATGCGGGTTTGGCCCGTAACGGACAATATCATACTATTGTGGAGTTAAAGTTTGTTTATGACCCAATAAGTGATATCAAAGTCTAAGGTTCGGAGATGGATTTTAGGGGTTATGGGCTGCGGTTGTTCGATGTGGGCGGCCTTCCGTGAACACACGGAAAAAATTTGTGAAGCCTTGTGTCGAAAGTTTTCCTAATATTGTGATGCGAGAATTGGTGGATGGTTTGAGGGGAAAATTGTTAGATGGTGTCAATCCAAGTACAAGAGAAAATAATCTTGTATATAAGCAGTCAACTCCATTAGGATCAGAACCTTTGAAATATGTCCGAATATAAATTTTGCTTGGGGCCAACAACTATAACGTTGAAGACCAATAAATGTTAATACAAACATGCTTCTTGTTAAATTTAAGAAAAACTTACTATAAATAAGATAGACAATATAATGTTAATACTCCACTGGTTACTAAATAATGTATATATAGTAGAGTGGAAAGACAAGACAAGGTTTCATATAAAATTCACTTGGTTGACAACTATTGAAAATTAACCGGCAAAGATGCCGATTTAACCAATAACACTGTTTCCACATGGACACCAGGCCGGATTTAAGCTAATGTGCTCGCTGCTAATTGAGATGGATCTGTTGGGTTGCTTAATTTGCATGATGTGCAGAGTCATGTATCAACTTCATAGTACTAGTTATGTATATAATATATATGCGCGTATGTGTAAATGACATGAAGTAATGAAACCATACAACTTTTGACGTGAATCGATGTTTTTGTGGGAGTGTGATTATATAAATAAGACAAAGGGAATATATTCTGTAATCATTGTGTTTGTAATAAATAAAAGAGTGCTGTGTGTATTAAATAAAATAAAAGTGAAAAAGATATATTTTATTTTACAAGATAAGATATTCTTTACACTTGACATTGTAAGAGTGTTTTATAATCCGGTAAAGATAATCTTATCATTTGTGATAAGATATCATTACACGTGTCATGTTTATATTGGTTCGTAAGATTTCCCCCTATCTAGTTGTCTCCTCCGAGACTACTATAAATAGGGATCCTTTGTAATGGTCTAANCGTAAGATTCCCCCCGTCTAGTTGTCTCCTCCGAGACTACTATAAATAGGGATCCTTTGTAATGGTCTAAGGCATGCTAGTCTTAGTCAATATCTTCTAAGCAATAAACTTGTGTGCTATTTCCTCTTTCAGTAATCGTGTTCTTTCTTTTTTAGTATTATATTATGTGTTCTATCTTCTTATACTTGTAACCTCCTTAGTGGTTGTACCTCTATTAGTTAGTTGTAAATTTGGTATCAGAGCCATGAAAGCTTAAACCCACTTCCATTATTCCTCCCGACGACCCGGTGGTGCTAAAGAGAGTATGCTCTGTGGTTGCCCTGTTAGGGATCCTCCATACCAGAAATCTGGCGACTAAAAACATACAATGAAATGGTTGTGATAATCTTGGGTTGTGGCTCTTGTGGCTGCTATGATGGTGCGGCTTTGGGTATATGCTTAGATTATCATGATGATTTCATGGTTGTTTAGACGCTTCGTGTGTTTGTAAGACACTTTACCACCAACGGAAAATCTCGAGGAATAAGGACTCTCAACTTCATGGTTAATCCTTATAATCTTACTCTTTCTCCTTCCTTTTCATCTTCCCGAAATTCCCTTAGTTCCTCAAAATTAAAAAATAATAATTTTCTTTATGCTGTTGATTATCATCGAGAAGATAGTAAAATCCCAATTACCGAACTTCCTTTACTTAACCCATATCGAACTTTCACCAAAAAATACAATCATGTCTCACGAGTTGTTAAACATGTTCTCTCGTCAAACAAGACGCTAGAAGCTAAAGAGTTGGTCTTAGCATCAAGATTGGACAAGTTCATATCCCTTCCACTGAAGCAGAACAGATAATTCCTATTTAGATAGGAGATTCCCTACCAGATCAATGACATACTCAAGGATATTATCATCTTCATTTTGGTGCTGTAAGAATGACTTTAACTATGCATGGAAGAAAATGATTACCAGTGGTAGCAAGGATGACACTATTAGATACACGTTTCCAGCAATATTCACATGCATGTATTGCTACAGTCCAAACTGTTNCTATTAGATACACGTTTCCAGCAATATTCACATGCATGTATTGCTACAGTCCAAACTGTTGGGTTCCGAGGCATAAAACGCAGCGGATAAACGTAAATATAACGAAAAATTTCG
>QRFB01012057.1:0-20761 GCA_008931105.1 Oenanthe javanica
AAGCTCTTAATCAAGATGAACAAGCAAGTATGTGATGAGCTTTGGATTTTTCTCTTTCTTCCTCCTTGTATTCAACCGAGAGCTTCCTTGAATGGGGGTTGTGTTCAATTTTTATTTTTTCCTATTTTTTCTTTATGATTATGACTAACTTGGCTCTTGGCTTCTTGACTATTTCAAGAGGCAAGTCAACAAGTNTCTTGTATTCAACCGAGAGCTTCCTTGAATGGGGGTTGTGTTCAATTTTTATTTTTTCCTATTTTTGCTTTATGATTATGACTAACTTGGCTCTTGGCTTCTTGACTATTTCAAGAGGCAAGTCAACAAGTCTTCCTTGACTTTGGTCAATGCTACTAGCTTTCTTAATACACCAACCATGTGCAAGTATTCTTTATTTGTTTTCTTTAAGATTTTGATTAATTACTAATTTAAGGAAGTAATTTAGAATACGTTTTCGTAACGATCTGGTATGATGAATTTAATAGTTATTGCTCGTTCTGGGAATTCTAATAATTTGAATACCCACCAAAACATCATTCCTTAATTATTATTCATTATATACTATTATTTAAACTCTGTCCTATTTATTCAGAAGAGTTGGGATACGATTCTCCGGATAAAATATACTAACGAAGTACTACGTATATTAGTAGACTAACTTAAAAATACGAACTACGAAACTCTACTTTTCGATACGTAAATAAGGTGACGCGGTCGCTTTCACTTATAATGCGTATTTACTATTCATTAACAAAAGTTTTAAAAGTACCTGGAAATTAGGAATATTACAATTTCCCCTCCTTAAAAGGATTCCATCCTGGAATCTAACTTAAAAACAAGTGAGGGTACTTTTCTAGCATGGCACTTTCTAATTCCCAGGTTGATTCTTCTACATTCTGATTCATCCACAACACTCGTACTAACTTGACGACTTTATTTCTCAACACTTGTTCCTTTCTATCCATGATCTCCACTGGCTGCTCTACATTGGATAAGTCTAGTTGGATTTCCACATTATCGTACTCTATTACGTGTTTGACAATCGGGTGATATTGTCGTAACATAGACACATGAAATACGTTATGAACCTGTTGCAGGTTTGGGGGTAAGGCTACTCATATGTTACTTTTCCGATGCGCTTCAGAATCTCAAACGGTCTAATAAATCTGAGGCTTAACTTTCCTTTATTGCCAAATCTCATTAGACCTTTCCACGGGGATACTTTTAGTAACACTGAATCTCCTACTTCATACTCTCTGTCTCTTCTGGCTTGATCTGCATACTTGTGTTGTCTGTCTTGAGCTGCCAATAGTCACTTTCTGATAAGATCTATTATCTCTTTGGTTTGTTGGACCAATTCGGGTCCCAACATCTTACGTTCACCTACTTCATCCCAACACAGTGGCGATCGGCACTTCCTGCCATACAAGGTTTCGTAAGGGGGCATCCCAATGCTGGCATGATAGCTTTTGTTATAGGAAAACTCAATTAATGGCAAGTGATCATCCAAACTACCCTTAAAATCTATGGCACAGACTCTCAACATATATTTTACTTTTTGGATGGTCCTCTCACTTTGTCCGTCCTTTTGGGGATGGTAAGCGGTGCTCATATTTAGTCTTGTGCCCAAGCAGTCTTGGAAGCTTCTCCAAAATCTAGAGTTGAATCGTGGATCTCTATCTGACACAATTCCTACTTACCACTATCTCTTTCAAATAAAGCTCAACTAATCGATCAACTGAATATCTCTCATTGATAGGAAGAAAATGTGCTGATTTTGTTAATCAGTCAATTATTACCCAAATAGCATCGTGGTTTATTTTCGTTCTTGGTAACCCCACCACAAAATCCATTGCAATGTGCTCCCATTTCTACTCTGGAATCTCCAGGGGCTGTAAAAGTCCACTCAGTCTTTGGTGCTCCGCTTTCACTCTCTGACAGGTCAAACACTTACTTACCCAATCAACAATTTCTCTCTTCATATTCGACCACCAATAGTGCTCTATCAGATCTTTATACATCTTAGTGCCTCCGGGGTGAATAGAGAACCTAGAGTTATGTGCCTCATACAACACCTCATCTTTCAATTCCTGAACATCAGGAATCCAAATTCTATTAGCAAATCTTAGGATTCCTCTCTCATCCTTAACACATCTTCGTTCATCTTCAATTATCTTTTCCTATTTTTCTTCCATCATCTTTTCTTGACACATCCTTACTTTCTCAATCAATTCCGACTCAACCCGAATCACAAATAGCGTCTCCATACCATCCTCAAGAAACTTCACTTCTAATTCCATCCGTTCAAACTCTCGTATCAATTCCTCAGAAGAAACCATCATTCTTAGCCTTTCTTTTCTACTTAGGGTATCGGCCACCACATTGGCCTTCCTAATTCGAAATAGCTTCAATCTTAGTAGGGTCGACTAGCACACCCTTACTACTTATCATGTGTCCCAAAAATTGAACTTCCTTCAACCAAAACTCAAATTTTAAAAATTTAGCGTAGAGCTTCTCCTTCCTCAATATTTCCAGTTCTATCCTCAAATGTTCTTCATGCTCTTCCCTTGTCCTTGAGTAGATCAATATGTTGTCTATGAAGACTATGACAAACTTGTCTAGTTACTTCTTGAAAACTCAGTTCATCAAAGTCATAAAGGCTGCGGGGGCGTTAGTTAATCCAAAGGACATCACCAAAAATTCATAGTGCCCATATCGGGTACGAAATGTTGTCTTTGGAATATCTTCAGGTTTAATCTTCAATTAGTGGTATCTGGTTCTTAGGTCGATCTTTGAAAAGTAAACGACATCCTTTAACTGGTCAAATAAATCACCTATTCTTGGTAAGGGGTATCTATTCTTGATGTTTAGCTTGTTGAGTTCTCTATAATCTATACATAATCTCATATTTCCATCTTTATTCTTGACAAACAACACTGGTGCGCCCCATGGAGACACACTTGGTCGAATCATCCATTTCTCTAATAGCTCTTATAGTTGGGTGGCTAATTCTTTCATTTTTATAGGTGCTAACCGGTAAGGAGCCTTCGACACGGGTGTCGCCCCTGGCGCTAACTCAATGGCAAACTCTATGTCTCTGTCGGGTGGTAATCCTGGAGGGTCATTGGGAAATACATCTTCAAAGTCATTGACAACCGCTATGTCACTTATACTAGTTAATTCATTCTTTGTGTCTACTACATATGCTAAGTAGGCTTCACACCCTTGGCGTAACAAACTCTTCACTTGCATCTTAGTCAAGAACTTATTAGTCTGCCTCTGCCCTGTAAACATCACTTCTTTCTGGTTGGGCAACTTTATCCTCACTTTTCTTCCCTTACAATCAATACTAGCTTCGCAACTTGTCAGCCAGTCCATTCCTAATATGACATCAAACTCCCCTAGTGAAAAAGGAATCAAGTCTAGGACGAATCGTTGCCCATCGATTTCTAGCTCACAGTTATTACATACGTGACTGACAGGAATGACCTCCTGATTAGCTATTTCTACGCGTAAGGGATCTTTTAATGGTTTTGACTCAAGGTTCCATTTATGCGCAAAGTCTCGAGATATAAAAGATCTGGTTGCTCCGGAATCAAACAAAACATTTGCATTGACGGAATTAAGTAAAAGTGTACCTGCGATAACATCCATGTTTCTCACGGCATCCCTCACAGTCATGTTGAAGGTCCTGGCAGTAGGGGCCTTATTGGAAGTAGCCCCACTTTTTCTTGTTACTGCTGGTTCGGAGGACTTACAGTCCCTCTTCACGTGCCCCATCCATCCGCAGTTGTGATAAACCATGTTATTCTGAGGACAATTAGTTGAGAAATTCCCCACTCATCCACACTTGAAATAGGTAACCCTTGTCTTACTACACATGGCCATATGTTTCTTCCCACATGTCTTGCAATCTGGCAGTGGGGGTTGTGATTGATTGGAGTATGCCACCCCTGACTACCTGCCGCCCTGGTTGACAATCACACTTTCGGCTCTCTTGAACCCGACGCTCCTCCGAAACTGAGATCCTTGTCCCCGATTAAATTAACTCGGGAAGTTTCCACTTGCTAAACCTCCCCGCTAGTTATCTGCCTTCCTCTTCTTCCCATCTCTTTCCCTTTGGATAAAATCACTCTCAGCCTCTACAATCGAAGCTTTCTGCACTAACATGACATAGTCAGTCAACTCAAGTATTTCTACACGATTCTAAATCCACTATTTTAATCCCTGTTGAAACCTCCTAGCCCTTTTCTCATCCGTGTTCACAAAATCGGGCATGAACCTTGACAATTCAGTAAACTCTGCTTCATACTCTACTACGGTTAGGTTATTCTGCTTCAACTCCAGAAATTTCAGCTCCATCTGGTTTTTCTTGAATTTAGGGAAATACTTCTCTAAAAACAGCTGAGAGAACCTTTCCCATGCTACTACCCCTTCTCCATCCAGATTCTTCTTAGCTTCCCACTAGAAGTTTGCCTCCACCTTCAGGAGATAAGTGGCGAAGACCATCTTTTGTCCCTCCTCTATTTGTAGTATCTCAAATGATTTTTCCATTACCTTTAACCAGGCCCTAGCCTCTACTAGGTCTGCAGTCCCTTGAAACTCAGGTGGTCGCAAGGACTTAAAAGCTCGGAAGGAATTAATAACTGAGTTGCGGGGAACTGGTGGAGACTGATTTGGATTGGGATTAACATGCTGCCTGAGAAAATCCATGAACAAGTTCATGGGGTCCACATTTTGGTTTTCCCCTAGTGACCCTGACTCTCATTGCCCTCCTGTTCATTCTGATTTTGATTTTGGCTATGATCCAAGGCACTTGAAGTCACATAATTTTCTTCCTCATATTCTTCCTCATCAAACTCGTTGTAGTCCTCCGAGTCACTTTCCTCCTCATGAATACTTTGCTCATGTGAATCCCCACTGTCTACAGGGTGCAACCTGATATTCCTCTTTGGTGGCATTTTTCTGATATAATCAAACAATATTTGTCAACTATCTATTAGCCTAGTCACCAAATTATTCGTTACATTAAATAATCATATGAGTAATGATTTACATTTACATTTAAATTTAACCCTGTCTATATAGCATATAAAATTTTAGGTTCCAATTTCTTATGAAGCAGACATATAATGCACTTTATGCCTCTCCCGAAGTGGTTTCTATACAATTTCTATATCAAGGACAAGAAGGTGCATAAATACAATAAATAAAATAAGACTGCATTTAAAGAAAACTGAAACGTTATATATATACATAAGTTCTTGGTTACATCGTCCGTCATAATTTCTGGTTACATCAAAAGAAAGTTAATAGGCTATCTTCTAGTCAGAGTGAGACTACTACTATGTACACAAAATACTACACCCCTAAAAATGGCACATCTATACATAATACCAAAATCTGATACTAGAAGACTATATCATCCCGTAGAAGTCATGGGAACCTACCACGGATCAAGTCCCTGACCTGACCCATCACACCCTCCACCATCTCATCCACCTCACTACTCCCTATCGGCCCTCCCCCTAAGGGTGCCCTCGTCTGAATCCCGGCAAGGCCTGTTTCAATGTCCTGTGGAATGTCATCTTGAGAAATGCCGCTCGGAGGTAAGCCATCCTGAGATCCAACACGTCCTGGAATCATTATGTCCACAATGTGCCTCAACTCGTCTACACGACCGATCGAGACATCCTGATCCCTTATGAGGGAAGACACTATCCATGACAGCACTGGCTCCCCTACGGCTGATGGTGGTGAAGATGGTGGTGGCGGTGCTGCTGGTGGTGGTGATGGTGTGTCAAATGGAGCATCCTCCTACTCTGAAGGATCTGGGATGAGTCCTTCTGGCTCATCATCCTCGGAAGGTATAGGACTAACTGGGGGTGAAGGTGAAATCACTACTGGTGGTGGTATCATATGGATATCTCTGTACACGACCTCTGCTGGTCCGGCCTGATCAACTACTAGGAGGGTGGGTGCTGGTACTGCTGGCACTGCGTCCTACTCTACTGGAGCCTCTATAGGATCCTCATCGGGGTCGTCCTTAAGGTCCCCATCCTCTCCTAGCAAAACTCTATCATGATGGGCCTCAAATGCCTCAGGGTCAGGTATCTACAATGCAACAATAACTATTCACTAACATATGGTGAATAACTTCCCTTTTTGGGTTTTAGTCTTCTTAAAGTTTTTAGTCTTTTATTTTAATTGTTTTTATTGCCATTACGCGTCTCGTTTCTGAGTACTATAACCTAGGGCTCTGATTCCATCTTTGTGACACCCCCATACCCGGAGTCCGAGATCCAGGTTGTCACGGNATTTTTATTGCCATTACGCGTCTCGTTTCTGAGTACTATAACATAGGGCTCTGATTCCATCTTTGTGACACCCCCATACCCGGAGTCCGAGATCCAGGTTGTCACGGNAGGATCTGGGATGAGTCCTTCTGGCTCATCATCCTCGGAAGGTATAGGACTAACTGGGGGTGAAGGTGAAATCACTACGGGTGGTGGTATCATATGGATATCTCTGTACACGACCTCTGCTGGTCCGGCCTGATCAACTACTAGGAGGGTGGGTGCTGGTACTGCTGGCACTGCGTCCTACTCTACTGGAGCCTCTATAGGATCCTCATCGGGGTCGTCCTTAAGGTCCCCATCCTCTCCTAGCAAAACTCTATCATGATGGGCCTCAAATGCCTCAGGGTCAGGTATCTACAATGCAACAATAACTATTCACTAACATATGGTGAATAACTTCCCTTTTTGGGTTTTAGTCTTCTTAAAGTTTTTAGTCTTTTATTTTAATTGTTTTTATTGCCATTACGCGTCTCGTTTCTGAGTACTATAACCTAGGGCTCTGATTCCATCTTTGTGACACCCCCATACCCGGAGTCCGAGATCCAGGTTGTCACGGTCCAATTTCCAATATTCATGCACTTGTAATTCATTGATAACATAATAACAGTTTAATAATCCATGAAGTAAATGACATGTTGCTGACCCCAAACACTTTAACACACTCGAATATAGTCTCAAGAAACGGAATTACAATAATTTACATATTTAAATCCTTATCATTACATTCCAAGTTATCATAATCTTGAGTTCGTACTACTGATTACAGCTTCTGCAAGAAACTATAAAAGCAGTCAAAAGTGGATTAAGTTGCATTAAGTTACATATATTTACATAAACAGTATTTATAGATAAATCTAACTAGCAAAAGCTGTAAACCTATCTTGCTCATTTTCCCTACCTCGGGAATCGAGCTGAGATGTCGATCATAAGGGGTCCTTGCCCTCCGCACATTTTTTTGCAGGGTTCGTTGCACTAGGCGAGATATGTTCTTCAGTTGTTACGTTTGAAAAGGTAAAAAAAAGTAAGAATGAGCTACAAATGCTCAGCAAGTATATAATCAACATGGCAATAATAAAGAAACAATAGTGGTATGTATATCAGAGTAATAAATGCAACCAGAATTTGAATGGTAAATAATTCTGGATACCGTGCAAAAGAATAATAGGTTGCTATAATTCTCGTTAACATTATCGAAAATGAAACACCTAGGCTTTCGTTACAGTGCAACGTCAAATTCCAATTGGAAGGAAAGAGAATATACTAGAGCATTCACCACGCCTATTGTACACGATGATCAGTCGTATAGTACAATAGTTAAGTAACCTTTTCTACTAGCAGAAGGATGATCCTCAACTGGTCATCACTCTAGGCAACACCTGGGCCTTTAAATGCTGGATAGTGCGTTACTCGGCCTCTTACGCTTGATGGACTATGTCGCACACAAGTCTCTTACACTTATATCTCTAGTCCCCTTTGAATAATTTAAAATTCAACAAGTCTAGAAGGAAATTTAATCCAACCTTCCAGAATAACAACAATCCTCTCTAGGATTTATTCATATCAATAGGTATGGAAGAGAATTTAATCCAACCTTCCAGAACAACAATAATTCTTTGTAAGATTTCAACATTAGATAATAGATTGGCTCCCGAAATGAAGTGGGAGTAATCTTGGAGTATGTGGGTTGACTCTCAGTCTACGAGTGAATAAGCTAGAAATAATCGAATCGCGAAGACTGAAGAACATAACCGGGGAGTCGCTAACATGAACTAAAAATAAACCCCACGAAAATATTAAATTTTTGGGTAAGAAAATGGTCCTTAAAGGCACCAGTATAAATAGGAAGAATATCGGAGTCAGATAATCCTTTCCTAATATGGAGCTATCGACTCAAAAATAATTACAAAATATTCGAGTCATAGCTCAGTATTTATAAGTTAATGAAAATAATATTTAAAAAAATTTAGATAATTCCATAATATTTTTAAAGATCAGATAATATTTAATTACTAATTTAGAAACCTCAAATAATTCTTAAATCTTTATAAAGAATATATAAGGATATATGATTAAATATTTAATTAATTTTAAAAATGTAAAAATATTTAAATAATATTTAATCAATATTATTTAATAATTAAATGATTCAAAGTACCCCAAAATATTTAAATAATATTTAAATAATTCAAAAAGAACTAAAAGTATTTAATTAATATTTAAATATTATCTATATTCTTTAAGTAATATTTAATCAAAACTAGATATTATTTAAAATATTCATGGGATATTAATCAAAGTTAATTAATCCCTATATCTTACTAATTAATAATCAAAATATATATTCTAGGAAAATTTCCTGAATAATATAGACTAGCAGTCGAGAAGTAATAGACTACTCCTGGTCGACTATCGAGCACCAAAAAAGACGTACTCGACATTGGATTCAGTTATATAAAAGTGATAGATGTGTCATCTAACTTTTTGAGAAGTTCAGAGACGCGAACGACAGTACAAAAAAAGTGTATAGTTCTAGCTGAACAGAATTTCAATAAGCTATATGAAGTTTTACTCTATTTAATGAACAGTGCAACAAAAGTGTATAGTTCTAGCTTAACAGAATTGCTTTATAACCAATAAGCTGTTATAATGTCAAGAGTTTAAGAACTTTCCTGAGCAGTTAGCAGGTCAGGTGGTTGTTCCTTGCTTGCTTCGAATTGTTACGAAACGTGAAATATAGGATATGGTTAGCTATATGAAGTTTTACTCTATTTATGAATGCACATTTACTTATTTTGCTAACGAGTTTTAGCCCGGTTCTTTAGCTAGTTATGAACTCATTACAATTCTTAACAAATTTCGTTTGAAGTTCGTTTTATAATCTAGTCTCAAAACCTTACTTATGTCTTTGTTTAGTCAAGGCCAAAACAACAAGTTCTACAAGGGTTTCCTACTTGCATCTACTGGACTCTAACAATTTTCACAAATTGGATTTTAATCCTTTTAATCCGAAACCTTTTCCCATGTCTTTCGAGATGTCCTTAGTATTTTAGATAAAAGATTTCAGATTTTATGGAGTAACCTAGATAGTGTGATCATAGCCTTCAACTTAGGTAAAAACAGTTTTTCAAGAATCTGCACTACCATTACTAATTAATTCATATCTTTTCGCTCGTAACTCCGATTGATATGAATTTAGTGTGTAAACGATCTAGAGACCGCCCTCTATGCATCCATGCCAAGAAATGGTCTAAGAATATAGGGTATCCCCTTCGGTTTCCCAGGTGAGTTATGGTTAGAAAAAAATGGCCATTACGACGTTTGTGTGCTCATTGTTTCCAAATCTTTAAACTACCCAATGTCAACCCAAGCAACTCCAACACAATTTATACTACCACTTGAACATATAACCAATCAATCCCAAGTGATTTCATATTTTTACAATCATCCAATTATTACCAATAATTCACCAAAAATCATCCACCAACTCATCTTATTTTTAAAACAATCATACTACTTTATAATCAATCAATTCATTCCATATCATTCTATACCCTTAACATCCATCAACTTTAATCAAATTATCCCCAAATTCCACAACCATAAACTACACAATCATCAAGTTTTAATTATGATCAAACTTAAGTCATGGCATACATAATGATACAATCATCATATAACTAATTCTAGCTTTCTATGGACTTGTATGCATAACAACAACTACCCATACTCCAAATAACACTTAACAATCATCAACCAAGCTTAAGTAATAATAAAACATGAGTTTAAGATTTTATTTTTATGAAAATTTACTATTCATGTTCTTGTGTTTTATGAAAAATCAAGAGTTCTAGTAGATAACTAAGCTTAAGATTGCTTAAGGAGGTGCATTGCCCACCAAGGTTCTTAAACCTATTCTAATTTTTAGACTCTCTACGTCTATATAAAGGGCCTAACCCCTCATTCTTAGAACTACTTCTGACTTGATTCTCATACACACTGATATATATAGGCATCTTGTGAGGGAAAAACTAAGCTACGAAATACAAGTGTAGCCATTAAAACTCGATAAGCTCCGACACACATCGCATTAAGTACGCCCTAGTTTTTAATCCATAACAGTTGTATCTTTCACATAACTTAGCAGCTCTTAAGACTTATTTGTTTGTTGAGTGAGTTTATATTTTATCAAATTTTATATAGGAAATAAAATCTGCAAGTTCTTCATATTTGTGTTTGAATATTAGATTATTTTGAACAATTGTATTCAACCTCACCTGTACAATTATTTATTTACTAGGCAACACTTTTAACCTATATTTATGAACATTTTTTTACATTATATTACTATTTTCTTCATATTCCTCATCTTTGTATTTATTAATACATTAGTTTATTAATATTAATCATTCTATTTTTCAGTTATAAGTCACATACTTTACACTTAAATTTATACATATATGTTGTGTTTGTGAGATTACGAAGTTGTATGAATAGTAATCGTGATAACTCAACACTAGAACATGACAAGTAGATAATACTACGCCTACACAGAAATCAGGAAGAAATGAAGACAAGGCATATACAGTGAATCAAGACATTAGAAGAAGTTTTGAAGTCTACTACAGGTCACTGAAAGAAGTTCATTAATATGTTCATGCCTCAATGAAGAATAATGTATAAAGACTTTCAGGGTTTCAGAAGTGTTGAAGATTCAGTATAGCAGTGCCACTAGAAGATTTCAGTGTATTAGCATTGATTGAAGATAGACAGTGTTCGAAGCATATGAATCTAGAAGAATTGAAGACATGGTAAAGACAAAGGACTAAGAAGACAGCTGCAGTCTTGGAGTTATACTCACTAAAAGAAGTTCATTTATATGTTCAAGCGTCAGTGAAGAACAGAGAAGGAAGTATTCAAGGTTGTAGTAATAATGAAGACATTGTCTAAGTACCAGAAAAGATTCTAGTGAAAGTACAATGTTTATTGACAGTTAGTGTTAGAAGCAATGCAACAGTCCAAGGTTAATCAACTGAAACAGAAAAGAAATCAAGGGACTTTAATTCAGTGTTAGTCGTTTGTGAACCAGACCAGTGCACTAAGCGTCAGCACAATAAGAAGAGAATTACCTTGATGTATTAGAACAAAATCAGTTGATCAAGCCAGAAGAGTGAAAACCATGTGGTAAATACTTCAAACATTTCAAGAAATTGGTTAAGGAAAATATTACTACACTTGGGGCTCTTGTACTCTGCAAGAAATTGGTTATGAATAAGTTTCTAAGTACTTTTTTTGCTCCTACACACTGCAAGCACTCTAGAGGCGCAACAAAACTCTTAGGCGCAACGAAATACTTGTGAATAAGTTTCTAAGTACTTTCGTGGCTCTTACACATTGCAAGCACTCTAGAGGTGCAACAAAACTTTTAGGCGCAACGAAATACTTGTAAATAAGTTTCTAAGTACTTTCGTGGCTCCTACACACTGCAAGCACTTTAGAGGCGCAACAAAACTCTTAGGCCCAATGAAATACTTGTGAATAAGTTTCTAAGTACTTTCATGGCTCCTACACATTGCAAGCACTCTAGAGGCGTAACAAAACTTTGCCTTAGGAGCTATAAAAGAGTTAAAGGAAAAACAAAGAGTTTTGTGGCTCCTCTACAAGGGACACAGAGTGTAGGCACAACAAAACATTCCCTTAAGTGTAACAAAAGTTTTGTGGTTCCTATACACTGCACTCACTCTACAAGCGCAACAAAATGACTTAGAATTGTGAAGAACAAATCAATTTTAATTGATTTGAAAAGTCTACACCATATATAAACAAAATGACGTGCTCATTTTGAAGTGTGTTCTGGTTCGTCTCTTCTAATCAAAATTACTGGAGAAGAACACAACAAAAATATACAGAGGGGTCAAAACAAATCAAAGCTCTATCCATTACTCCTTACCGGAGTCTTTTGTTAATGGCCGGATAAACCTTGTAATATTTTAAAGGCCATTAAAAAATACTCCCGGTAGTTAAATCTTTAGACAAAATTCTAGATACAAATATTGTATAGGATTTGGCTTGTATATTTTTATATAAGCAAAGAACTAATTTGTTCTTTGGAAACCAGTTATATTTTTAACTGGGTGTAGCAACCTCAGGATTTATATACGAAAGATATATTCCCCGAAACTTGTCTCGTTAAATTACTTGCTAATTTTCTAGAAAAATAATGATTATTCATAAATATAGAAAATTAGTAAGCCAACATCTTAAACACTTTTCACCTCATGAACTCGAACCCACTAACCGAACTCTAAATTATTTATCTATAAAAGATTCAAAAGAATTTTTTAATTTAGTGAGTATCGTATTCAACCCCCCTTCTACGATACTTCAGGACCCAACAATTGGTATTATGGCTGCCTCATCTCAACACAACAATGATGACGATTCTGCTCCCATCTCTTCATTACTCAAGGTAAAATCTACAACTCTTGTGCAAGATATACCTGCTCAGTCTCTTGCACCTAGGATGAGTGAGGGTGTGAAAAGAAAAAGAGAGATAAAAGAAAAGAGAGGTGAGCATAAAAATGAGGGGCTGAGAAAATCTCAGGCAAAAGGAGAGGGCCATGAGCAAGGCTAGATTAAAAAAACAAAATGTGGGAGCCCAAAAATCTAAGGCAATAAGCCTTGAGAGTGAGTTGGTGAGGAGTTATGAGATCACTCATAAAAAACAAGACAGTGTGAGAACCACGTCAACCTCAAAATCCTCCAAATAAGCTGATGAAAGGTTGAAATCCCTTTCACATAAGGTCACAAAACTATCTAAGAATCTGGATACTGTGGGGAGGAATCAAGTCAAGTTGGTGAATAAGATGGCCAGTTTGGAGCAAACAATGAATGAAGGGTTCAAGGCCATATTTGACAAGCTTCAGGAGTTCAATGTAAAATTTTCAAACCCTGCAGTTGCTACCTTAACTAAGGGGGAGAAAAGTGATAAGGATGAAGTGTTTGCAGAAATGAGTGATAAAGAGACAACTCAAGCTGCATCTCAGGGGGAGAGTCAACTAGCATTACTATCTAGTGTGGCTGCTGAGATTGATACACAGCTTGGTAGAAATAACGTGGAGATACCAAAGGAGAAAGGTGTTGTGATTGAGGAGGCCACAGTGAAGAAGGATTCAGTGGCTCATGTTGCAGGAAAAGGAAAAGAGAAACTCTTTTAAGATGGAAGTGATGATTTGATAATTGAAGAAAGAGAAGATTTTGATGATGAGCAGGCTTCAATTCTAATGGTAGATGAGAATGAGAACAGTAGAGTTTTTGAGGATGCAAAGTTCAATAAGAGAATTAATGATCCAAGAGCCTCATCTAACAAAGACCCCAAGAAATTTTCTGATTCAATGAGACAGTCAACAGTGGGAACAGTTGTGATGGTGTCTAAGAGCAACAAATGGGTAATCTCTTTCAGAACTGTAGGAGGTTTCAATTGGTGTGTGAGCATGGCATATCTGAGCAGGCAAGATTGCAGTTAATGAAGCAATTAAACTCAAAATCAAAACAGATAAATCATGGCTAAATGAGAACTTGAAAAGGACTTTGCAGAAGCTAATAGTGGAGAAGTTGCCAGAAGTAACTCAGGATCCATTGGGCATCAAATTCAGTAGATCCACAGATGGAAAATACAGATCTATTAACCTGGAAAGGGTGTGCATGTGTAGGCCAAGGTCAGTTAAAGAAGCCTTTGACTACATCAAGCAGATTCCAAGAAATGAAGAAAGGGATGAAGTGTTGAGGGTGTTGGAAGGAGAATTGAGGAGGCTTGAAGAATTGAAATTGAAGATGAAGACCTAGGAGAGAAGATATGGAGATAAAATGAAAAGCCTGATGGAGGTGCAGGTAGTTCCAGCCAACATAATAGTGGTGAAGGGTCATCTGGAGCTGGAAATAAGGTGGAAGAAAATAAGGAGAAGGATCAGAAAGAGAATAAAGATGGTGTTGAAGGGAAGGTTATGAAGACAGTAGTACTTGGTTTTGAAAAAGATGCTGTCATGAGTGATAAGGCCAAACATACTGTCATAGAACCTGTTGTCGAACCTGATTTGACAAGAACCTTTCAAAAGTTATTGTCAAAGAAAATCTCTTTTCCAAAGAAATACATGAAGGCAAGGTGTAAAGCATAATGTAACATAGTATGTAATAGTGATAACGTTAACTCAACTAAGAAACAAAGACAGATAAATAATACTAATATGCAGCACAATAATCCAGAAGGACGTGCAAACATGAATCATACATACATCACTACAGAGCATTCAAGATGTAAAGTTTACTGAACGACAGCGAGAGAAGTTCATTTAAATGTTCAGGCCTCAGTAACAAATAAGTGTTCAGTAGATTTCAGACTAAATACAGTACAATGATTTAAGTATAGATGTCAAAGGGTTTCAGTGATCAGAAGTAATTAATCAGTTCAAAGTTAATCAGCTGAATCAGAACAGAAGTCAAGGGAATTCAATTCAGTGTTAGTCATTTGTGAACCAGACCAGTGCACTAAGCGTCAGCACAACAAGAAAAGAATTGTCTTGGTTAATTAGAAGAAAATTAATTGATCAAGCCAGAAGAGTGAAAATCAAGTAGTAATTATTTCAAGCACTTCAAGAAATATGTTAAGGCAAGTAATATTGCATTGAAGGAATTTATGCACCAATGGAAGCATTGAATAACATTTATTTGCATATATTCCTATGTATACATACATATAGATACAAAAACTATTTTATAAATTGAAGAATACCTCGATTGCTTTCCGGCAACAGCTAGAGAAGATCTTGTTCTTCAATCCTTGCAATCACCCCTCAAGTGTGGAGTGCTCTAAAGATATCCACCAAGAATCAAACTAAAAGATGAAGGAGGAGGCTAGAGAGGAAATTAGGGTTGCCTCCCTTTTAAAATATTTCTCACAAATATTAGGGTTCAAGTATTAGGGTTTATAATCCTATATTTATAGGCAAATATCTCAGCTGAGATATTTTCTATAAATATCTTATTATTAATTCCCTTTTTAATTAATTAATCTTATTAATTAATTAGTTAATGATTAAAACTATTTTAATCATTAATTCCTTTTTCTAAACTCTTTTAGAAAATTATTCTCTCTTCATATTTAATTACTTTAATTAAATATTTAATTAATAATATTAAGATCTTATCTTAAATAATTTATAATCAATTAAATCTCATTTAATTAATTTATAAAATTTGCTAAGTAATTATTTATTTCATAAATAAATAATGACTAGCTATTATTAATTATTCCTTCATCTATAATTTAATCTCTTTTATGGTGTGACTCTTTAGGTTCAATATTAAGCCGGTAGTAGAAATAAATAATAATAAACATTTTATTTATTATTTATATGAATTCTATTAATTCATTAAATATAATTAATCTGATTAATTATATTTATTCTACATCGTGAGTGATGCTTCTCAACATATCGCGACTATCCAGATAATACGAAATCATTGCTTAGAATACTTAGAACCTGTCAGTAATTAGTTACCGTACAATTAATTCCTTCTACCCTTCAATATCCCGATTAAATACAAGGCATGGAACTCGTGTCAAGCCTATCTAATTTAATCATATGATTTCTTATTCATAATGCAAAGTTCCTTTTAATGCAAATTAGAAACTCTTTCTAATTTCATTCACTCTGGCCAGAGATTCCTGAACTTGCATATCTAAGAATAACATAGGATATTCACTTCCTTTACTGGAAGGGGCAGATCCTTTATTGATCCGTTAACTATTTCAATACACAAATCACTATGCCCATAATGGACCTAATGGATGTCCTAGAGACTAAGGACTAAACCAAAGCATAAATCATTGTGTACGAGATTACTCTAACGATCTCAAGTCTAAGGATACTTGTACAACTATTTACTTAATAAACAACTATCGACACGTGAGTAAACTCCATTAGTTGTTCTACTTATCGAGTCATGTTCAGTGAACTTATTCCTTAATAAGCACCTACATACTAGATATAGTGTCACCACACAAATGTCTATGAGAACAGACATCCTCCTAAGAGAGCTAGCATAGTATGTACTGATCTTTACGGATTTACCAATTTCCAATTAGTTATCCTATGATCAGGAACTGTTTAAGTCTAAAGCTATTATCTTCTAGATCTCATTATTACAATCTCATTATAATTCTAGAAGCTTTGCTCTAAATTATGGAACATCTTATTTAATACACTTCAAATAGATTAAGCCCGTAACATAAATACTTTATTATTATCAAATGAAATCAAATAAGAGTAGCAGAAAGTTTTTCCTAACTCATCATACATGATTGGTTTTAGGTCAAACACTTTCAATCTCCCACTTGGCCTAAAGCCAATCACTCTGGTATCTAATACCCATCCGCTCCTTATGACGATCAAAATTTAACTGAGACAGCGGCTTCGTGAACGGGTCTGCTATGTTGTTATGTGTGTCAACTCTTTCGATCTTGACATCTCCTCTTTCAATGATCTCCCTAATCAAATGGAACCGCCGCAATATTTGTTTGGTATTCTTGTGAGACCTCGATTCTTTGGCTTGAGCTATTGCAGCGTTATTGTCACAATATAACACAATAGGCCCAACTCAGAAACAAATTTATTCATCCAAACAGCTTCCTTTGCAGCCTCACTTGCAGCTATATATTCTTCTTCTGCTGTGGAGTCAGCCGTCGTAGATTTCTTACGACTTCTCCAACTAATCGCCCCACCATTTAGAGTAAACACATATCCTGACATGGATGTACTATCATCACACTCTGACTGAAAACTAGAGTCAGTGTAACCCTCTATTTTCAACTCAGACCCACCAAAAACAAGAAAAATATCCTTAGTCCTTCTCAAGTACTTAAGGATGTTCTTCACTGCTTTCCAGTGGTCTTCACCTGGATTTGACTGATATCTGCTAGTCACACTAATTGAGTGAGCAACATCAGGTCTAGTACATAACATCGCGTACATGATAGATCCTATTGCCGACGCATAAGGAATCCTACTCATACGCTCTCTTTCTTCAGGTGTCTTAGGAGACATCTTGTCAGAAAGGGAGACTCCATGGCTCATCGGTATGAGACCTCTCTTGGAGTTTTCCATGCTAAACCTTTTAAGCACCTTATCGATGTACGTACCTTGGGTTAGACCTATCATTCTTCTTGATCTATCTCTATAGATCTTCATACCAAGAATGTAGGACGCTTCTCCCAAGTCCTTCATAGTGAAGTTCTTTGATAGCCACATTTTTACTGATTGCAGCATTGGTATGTCATTTCCTATTAAGAGTATGTCATCTACATACAAAATAAGAAATGTTACTGCGCTCCCACTAACCTTCTTGTAGACACATGGTTCATCTATGTTTTTGATAAAATCAAACTCTTTGATTGTCTCATCAAAACGGATGTTCCATCTTCGAGAAGCTTGCCTTAACCCATATATGGTTCGTAGTAGCTTACATACTAGATGTTCATTTCCTTTGGAAATAAAACCCTCTGGCTGTGTCATATACACTTCTTCTTCAAGTTCCCCATTGAGGAAGGCCGTCTTTACGTCCATTTGCCAGATCTCATAGTCATAGTAAGCTGCAATAGCAAGCAAAATCCGAATTGATTTGAGCAAGGCTACAGGCGAAAAAGTTTCATCAAAGTCAATCCCTTGTCTTTGTTTGAATCCTTTTGCCACGAGCCTGGCCTTGTAGGTCTCTACCTGGCCATTTGCTCCAATCTTTCTCTTGTATACCCACTTGCACCCTATAGGCTTCATATCCTTGGGTGCCTCTACCAAAGTCCATACATGGTTAGCATACATGGAGTCCATTTCAGATTTCATGGCACTCTGCCATTTCTCTGAGTCAACACTACTCACAGCCTCGTTGAAGGTCATAGGGTCGTCTCCATCAATGACCGCCAATTCATTGTCATTCTCAATGACAAGGCCATAATACCTCTCAGGTTGGCGAGACACCCTTTGTGATCTACGGATGGGCTGTTCTACGGAAGGTTGTTCAATATGAACAGGTGTTTCCTCTTGAACCGTAGTAGTTTGTTCTTCATGAACTTCATCAAGTTCAATCTTGCTCCCACTATTCCCTTCAAGGATAAACTGTTTTTCCAGGAAGGTAGCATGTCGGGAGACAAACACCCTTTGTTCGGTGTAAAAGTAATACCCTAAAGTCTCTTTAGGATATCCTACAAACCTACATTTCACGGATCGAGATTCTAGCTTATCGGGGTCAACTTTCTTGACATAAGCCGGACATCCCCAAATCTTAACGTGCTTAAGACTCGGTTTCCTTTCTTTCCATATCTCATACGGAGTTTGAGGAACAGATTTGGAAGGCACCTTGTTCAATATATATGCTGATGTTTCCAATGCATAACCCCAAAGTGATACTGGAAGATCTGTATAGCTCATCATGGATCGAACCATGTCCAACAAAGTTCGATTTCTCCTTTCGGATACTCCATTCAACTGGGGAGTGGCCGGAGGAGTCCATTGAGAGACTATACCATTTTCTTTGAGATAATTTAGAAACTCGCCACTTAAGTATTCACCTCCTCGATCTGATCGAAGGGTTTTAATACTATACTTGGTTTGTTTCTCTACTTCATACTTATATTCTTTGAACTTTTCAAAGGCTTCGGATTTGTATTTCATCAAATACACATATCCAAATCTAGATCGATCATCTGTAAAAGTAATGAAGTATGAAAATCCACCCATGGCTTGCGTGGACATCGGCCCACACACATCTGTATGTACCAATCCAAGCAACTCCGCAGCTCTTTCTCCATGTCCACTAAATGGAGATTTGGTCATTTTGCCTAACAGACAAGACTCGCATGTAGGATATGATTCAAAATCAAAAGGTTCTAGTAACCCTTCCTTATGCAATGTCTTAAGTCTATTTTCACTAATATGACCAAGTCTGCAGTGCCACAAGTAGGTGGGATTTTCATCATCTCTTTTTCTTTTATTACTATGTTCAATTTGAAGTAAACTATGTTCTACGTTACATACATACAAACCATTATTTAAAATACCAACACCATAAAGAACATTATTTTTAAAAATTGAATATTTATTATTCTCAATAACAAACGAAAAACCCTCCAAGTCTAACATGGGAATAGAAATAATATTCCTCACAATTGTGGGAACAAAATAACAATTATCCAAAATAATAGTCTTGCCCATAGGCATAAGTAAATCAAACGATCCTACAGCTACAGCAGCAACTCTTGCTCCATTGCCCATACGTAGGATCACCTCCTCTTCTTCAAGAGTCTTACTTCTCCTTAGTCCCTGCAACGAATTGCAAATGTGAGAACCACAGGCGGTATCTAATACCCAAGTAGAAGTTTGATTAAGTGACATATTTAGTTCGATCATGAACATACCTGAAGCAGAAGCGGTAGTCTCACCACCCTTCTTCTTCTTCAATTCTGCAAGGTAAGCCTTACAGTTTCTCTTCCAGTGCCCCACTTTGTTGCAGTGAAAGCAAACAGCTTTGCTTTTGGGATCTTCAGCTTTTGGCGGAACTGGCCTTTTCTCACCTACCTTCTTCTTCTTCTTAGGAGGGCTCCTCTTCCTCTTCTTAGGGTTAGAGCCTTCACCAATTAGAAGAACAGAACTCTTCTTTGTGGGAAAATTCGACTCAGCAGTTTTCAGCATGTTATGGAGTTCAGGCAAGCTGACATCCAACTTGTTCATGTGAAAGTTCACAACGAACTGCGAGAATGAATCTGGAAGTGATTGCAAGACCAGATCTTGATTCAGCTCCCCATCCATGACAAATCCAAGTTGTCCAAGACGCTCAATCAAATTGATCATCTTGAGCACATGAACATTCACAGATGATCCCTCAGTCATCCTACAACGGAACAGCTCCTTCGATATCTCATATCGAGCTGTCCTTCCTACCACATCATACACATCTTGAAGATGCATAAGGATAGAGTGAGCATCCATATGCTCGTATTGCTTTTGGAGCTCATCATTCATGGATCCCAGCATAACACACTGTGCAACTCTTGCATCATCTATCCAATTACGATACACAATATGTTCATCATTATGTGCATCCTGAGCAGGTTCAGCAGGTTTAGGTGAGTCTAGTACATATTCCTTCTTCTCAATCCTGAGAACAATTCTCAGGTTTCGAAGCCAATCAGCATAGTTGGGACCGGTTAATTTATGTGCATCGAGCATGCAACAGAGTGATAGTGCAGAAGACATTATGTATATAGTAAATCTGCAAATAATAAACACATAACAACATTTAGCAAATACTCTATTTCATTATCTAAAACACCATATGAATCGGGTCTTTATTCATAAGTG
>QRFB01012058.1:0-21677 GCA_008931105.1 Oenanthe javanica
AAAAGGATCTACTAGTCATAATCAATACAATGAAGATCAAGGGAATACATTAAAAATATATCTTCCAAGACAAAGGGTTTGTAGTCAAAGTCATTCCTGGAGTCTAGTTCTTAGTGATCTGGATACTAGAGTAAAGACTAGAAGTGCTATGCAAAGTAAATGATTATTCTTCAGGAAAGAACAATTATTAACAGTTTGTATCCTAAAGAAGATTTAAGAAGCACTGATTGATCCAAATTGGGTGATTGTAATATAAGATGATCTCAATCAGTATGAAAGGCAAAATTTATTGGAGTTGGAACCCAGATCACAAGACAAGGTTGTAATTGATATTGTAAGGGTTTTCAGAAAATGGATGATTATTGGCATTGTTATAAGGGACAAAGCCAAAATGGTTGCTACACCTTACAATAAAGTAGAAGGTATCGATGATGATGGAAACAAAATCTTTGGGACTTTCAAGATCTAACTACAAGCACCAGTGAAGAGACTTGATCCTATTAGGGCTAAACAAGTTGATGACCTAACAATAAGATATTCTTAGCACCTACTACACATTCAAATACGAATATCTATTAGATGAATATGAACAAGTACACTGAGTTAGAAGTTATACGTGATGTACATCAACTCCTAAACTTTGAAGTTACATATCCATTGAAATTTGTATATCATTCTCTTCACCAGTTCTCTATGACGGAGGTAGGAAATCAAGTAGTCGTTAAGGACATAATATGACACTCTAACTGCTAATTACTTGAAAATGATTTTATTAAGAATGTTATACATATATATCTCTCTAGAATACAAGGCACACACATACTACAATATTAGTGCAAGTATACCATGATTATATTATATATGGATCTACTAATGAAAATTTGGTAAGAGATTTTTGCTAAGTTAATGCAGAGTAGGTACAAGATGAGCATGTTGGAAGAGTTATAATTCTTTTTGGATTATAAGTAATTCAAAAGAATGATGGAAATTAAAGTAAGTCAAGGATCTTTTGAAGATGTGAAATTTGGAAGATTCTAGACCAGTCAAGACTTCTTGCCAATAAACCACTAAGCTTGATCAGAGAAAATTAGGTATATAACTGAAGTGACAAGCTATAGAGGTAGGATCAGCTAATTACTTATTCAAGTACATAAAGACCATATATTTTATTCTCAATATGCCTATGCACAAGTTTTCAAGTGGATACTAGAGAATCCAATCTTATAGCTAATATATGAATTGGTAAATATCTTAAAGGATTACCAATTCTAAGATTCAGGGACCTTAAAGATACTAGGTTTAACCAAATTGGCTATATAGATATAGATAATGCAAGTTATAAGAAAGACATGGAAGTAATTCCTAGAAGCTGTCAAACTCCATCAACTCTGCTGGATAATCTCTACAGCACTCACGGAACAAACGCATGGACACCAGGTATCATTTCTTTCGAGAGTAGTCCTTAGTAGAATAACTTGCAGATATTTGCTAAACAACTTAATAAATTTATTTTATCTAAGTTGGTTAGTGAAGTTGGGATATTATTTATGTGCATATTCATTGGAAATCTCATCTATAAGGAATTCTCAAATGAGTTCACACGTATTAAGTTTTCAATATTGAAAGAACTTATGAATTTATTTGTAATCCAATACCTCGTGCTTTTTGTTACTACCTTAATTATCTTGTTTACAATGTTATATGCATTTGTGATAATTAGGTGTTCTAGCATAAGTTTGAATATTATCTTAATTGATTTAAATTATTATGTCAGACAAGTCGATGTCATATCAGTCTCATAATTTAAATTAATTAAAATAATATACAGCATAATTATTTGTATGTTAAATATTTTATGAGTATCAGTTAATGATATTTTGCTTAATTGTTTTGATATTTTTCTCTGATATTTTTAAATTTTCTGTTATAAATAATTGTGACACTTTTAATATTAGTGATATTATTTAGAATTTCTTTTCTAAGTAATCAATGCATATTTCAAAATTCACTAATATTGAAAGGTGAAGGATTTTCTAAGTTATGTGTATAAAATTCTCAATATTTTATATACTTAGAAATATTTTTTCAAAATTTGTTTTTATCTGCAAGGAATTGTTATAAGAATCATAAGTATTAAATGTCAATATTTAAAGGACATATGAATTTCTTTTCAACTACTTTCTCGAGCTTACATATATCACTGATAATTGTAATGTGTATAATTGTCATATGCTTGAGTAATAATTACTAGATATAGTGTAGGAAGTTAAATGCTAATTTTCATTCCTATGATTAATTAGTATTTAGCGAGGGTACTTTATCTTATTAAAATTATTAATTGAACTAATTAAATATTTATTAGTTTCATAATTTTAATTCGATGAGATATTAGGAGCATAATTACTTTCTTTTTGAAATTATTGATAATTATCATTTATTGATAGTTTGTTATTGTTTCATTACAATTAATTGTGATTTTTTTGTTAGTGATAATATATATTGTTTATCTGAAAATCACTAATAATAATATTATATCTGTGTTCTAAATCACAAACTCTTCAACATAATTTTATTTTTAAAATTTTCTCAGATTTTGGATCCTAGCCCTTCATCAACTTTGCAGGCCTTCATCTTTATTGGGATTTTTGGGCCTTGGACTCTCTATACTCTAAGCTTTCGAAGCTTTTAACTTTATATAATGGGCCTTCATGGACTAAGGGTCATGGGCTTCACATACCCAAGTTCTAGATCCTTCATGGCTTATGGGTAGCACACCTTTGAGCCCTCATTCATGGGTATTGCTGTTTGAGCCCATTCACCGGCCACACCAGTTGATTTACCCTTCAACAGCCGTGTGACCTATAAACACCTGTTAAAAGGTGAATATAAACGGTCAGGTGACCGGCGAGGGGAGTATAAATGAGTGGTGTGAGGGGCTTCTCTTCTTACACTTCTCATTTCTTACTTCCATACTTGAGCTCTTAAGTTTTTAAGCAATTCCAACCCTTAGTTTCCTCGAGGATATTCACAAACTCCAAAATCTAATGGCAGACAAGAAATCTTCGAGACTGGCAACTATGAACGCGGGATCTGCCAAAAGAGGTAAACCCCTACATCGAATCCCCATTTTTTCTACTTACATGTCTTTGATTGATATGATAAATCAAAGGAGGGACGAATATCCCAGACAATCTCATTTAGATTCGTATAGTCATAGCAGTAAATTTTTTGACATTGATGTAGTAGAAGAATACAATAAATTGTTTAACTTTCCCCCTCGATTCACTATATCCTTGGTGGAGCCTAGTGACAAGACCTGCCATTGGAAACTAAATTGCTTATTTGTTTACGTAGATGCCCTGTTAGTGGGGCTTAGGTTTCCTTTACACGAATTCATTCTAACCCTTTTAGCCAACATTCAAATACATCCTTGTCAAAATCGCACCCAATGGATAGAGACTCATCCATTGTTTTATTGTTTTGTGTTTGGAAAAGAAAATTAAAATGACTGTCCCCCTTTTCTGAAAAAAAATTCAATTCAAAAACTCTTCCAGCCTTTCTCTGGGTTGGGTTCACATAGCCCACAGGCCTAACAGACCCCATATCTTTGACAACTCCTCCATTCCTGATAACAACCTTCACTGGAAAGAGAACTTTGTTCAGATCAAATTGGAAGGGGGAGACTGGGGGACCCTCTTTAGGTCCTTATTTGGTAAAGTAGCGGATGGGAGCGTCGAATTCATTAAGCTCTAAGAGGAGGAGCAGGCAGCCTATGTCAAGCTTACACAGGTAGAAACCAAGCAAGTTGCTTGGGTTCTTCTTGATGAGCATAGGTTGAAGGCTGTAGGCCTATCGAGGGCCTCGAGTAAAGGTATATTGTCTTACTTAGCTCTGCCTTTTTACTTTGATGATTTGATTGCTTTACTAATGAATCTATGTTTTCTTTTAGCTGTTGCCTTGATTAACGAGTGGACCATTCCACCCGTGGAGGAAACAGGCCATATGAAGCGGCTAAGGCTGATGAATGACCCTAGGTAGGGGAAAGAGCTTCCAGCTTTCTTACAGCCTCATTCCACCCGTAGAGGAAACAGGCCGTATGAAGCGGCTAAGGCTGATGAATGACCTTAGGCAGGGGAAAGAACTTCCAGCTTCCTTACAGCCTCATTGACAGTGGTTTGTCAAAGCGCCTAAATCCCTGACATTAAAACCAGATCGGGGATTCAGGAAATCAGACACAGTGGTCGGTTGCACGGATCATGCAAGGGATTGGCCCTTCATTCCCTTACTCCTTGTGACTACAAGGATATTGTTTTGGGACATGATGAGGAGAGCACCAAGGCTTTGGGTGCACATGCATTGACATCGGTAAGTTTCCTCACTCGTTTAATTCACATTTCACATTGCTTGCACACATTATTATTTTTTAGCATTAACATTTCTTCTATTTATGATTTGGCTTTATATGTGATTTACCTTGATTTGTTACTTTTCAGGCCAATGCCTATTTCCAGGTTTCCTTGCACTAAAAAAAGTCGTGGAAGGCTCGGATGGGGAAGCATAAAAAGGATCTTACTGTTGCATATGCCAAAATCAAGCATCTGGAAGAGAAATTGGCAGAGAATGAGGAGATCCTCAAGCAGGCCCAGGCCGAGATAGTTGAACTCCGGGCTGACAAAAAGGCCATGATTGACAAGTACATGGCTACGAACAAGTATCGAGATTTGATAGAGGCTCATGATGAACTTATCTTCCTGGTTAACTACTATCGGGTGGAATGACGCCCTTAAGGAAGTGCTGGAGAAGCATCCAGGTTTATTTGACCCGAGGGTAGATTTTAAATGCCCTCAGTCAGCCGAGGCTTTGAAGCGGTTGTTCGAGGACTAAGAAGAGAAAGAGTCTGACAGAGAAGACAGTCCTGATATCAGGACAGAGAGGGCTTGTGACCCTACTCCTACTCCTTCTCCTCTTCGAGTTACTCCAGAGAAGGCCATCCATGAGGCAACTCCTCAAAAACCAATAGAGGAAAGCTCCTATAAAGAAGAAGAAATAGACAAAGAAGATTCTTCTTCGTCTAGTTAGATTTTTATTTCTTTATTTATGTTGGCCTCGGTGGCTTTGTAAAAACATTTGGCCTTCAGGCTTTTATTTACATTCCTGTCTTTTTACTTTTTGTCATTGTTTTTCTTGTTTTTCTTCTTTAACTTGAACATAAATAACAAATACTTGCTAGGCTTGTAAAAGACTTGGTGAAAATGACTAATGTTATATAAAGATAACAAAAAACGTTCCTCAGAAACTTATCAAGTTTTTAAATGTAACTTAGTATTAAAATTATGTCATGCCTTCAAGGCTAATAAACCGATACTTGGATGTTTTTGAAAATCAAAGTCAGAAAACTAAACATAATAAATTCTTAAGTTGGCTGCATTCAAGCTTTTGGGGATTTCAACCCCTTCAAGGGTTTGGAGCTTGTACGCGCCTTGCCCTGTGAATTCCTTCACTTGGTATGGTCCTTCCCAATTTGGAGCTAGCTTGCCCTTGGGACCAACTCCAGATGCTTCGATCTTTCATATGACTAAGTCTCCTTCACGGAAGAACCTCTCTTTGACTCTAAGGTTGTAATTGAACGAAGCTTTCTTCTGGCTTTCTATAATTCTGGCATTGGCTTCATCGCGCAGCTCATCTATTAAGTCTAGAGCCAGCTTCATTCCCTCCTCATTGGTGTCAACCTAAAACTCTTTTATCCTTGAAGACGTTTGAGTAATTTCGACGGGCACTGCTGCCTCAGCCCTAAAGGCTAGTTAAAAAGGAGTAGCCCTTGTTGAAGCTCTACAAGTAGTTTTGTACGCCCATAAGATTGGGAGTAGCTCGTCGACCCAAGTCCTTTGGGAGAGTTCAATCCTCTTTTTGAGTCCATCTAGGATAATTATGTTAGCAACTTCAGCTTGCCCATTTGATTGTAGATGAGCTACTAAAGTGAAGCGTAGTTCGATGTTATAGTTTCCACAATACTCTAGGAAGTCCTTGTTGTTAAATTGATTTCTGTTGTCCGTCACTAGGATTCGGGGTAGCCCATACCTGCATATAACAGACTCCCAGAAGAATTGAGTCACGTTCTTGGTGTTAATCTTGGCCAAGGGCTTGACTTCTATCCACTTAGTAAAGTAGTCGATGGCAATAATGAGGAACTTCCTTTGTGCACTGGCCATAGAAAACAGACCTAAAATATCCATTCCCCACATGGAAAATGGGAGCGGAGAGTTGATGGATGTTATCATCTCAGGGGGCTGCCTAACGATGGGTGCAAACCTTTGGCAGCGATCACACCTCGTAACATAAGCTTTAGCATCTTTAAGCATCTCAGGCCAATAAAATCCCAGCCTCATGACTTTGTGAGCTAGTGCCCTGCTTCTAAGGTGTTGGCCACATATACCTTCATGAACTTCCTTTAGGGTAGCTTCAGCCTCAAGGGGTCTCAAACACTTTAAGTAAGGTATCATGTATGATTTTTTGTATAGTATTCCTTCTATGAGAGCATACCTCAAGGCCCTCACTGATAGCTTGCATGCCTCCATGAGGTCGGTTGGTGTTTCATTTCTTTCCAAATAGAGCTTGATGGGATCCATCCAACATACTCCCAGCCCAATCGAGGCTACTAGTTTCGCATCAATGATTGGAGTTTTCAAGACTTGAAAATAAACACTGCCAGAGTAACTCTCAATCTCTGATGATGCAAATTTGGACAAGGCATCAGCCTTCACATTCTCCTCTCTTGGGATGTATTCAAAGTGGCATTCTTCAATCTGTGTATCTTGAGCTTTAACAATTCTCAAATATTTTACCATAGTCTCTTCATGGGCCTCGAATCCCCATTTACTTGAGAGATTACTAGCCTTGAATCGCCACATACTTTCATGTTTTTCACCCTCAGGATTCTAGCCAGGCCAAGCCCAGCTATCAAAGCTTCGTATTCTGCTTCGTTGTTCGTAGTCGAAAAATCCAACTTGATGGCATATTCAACAATAAAACCATCCGGGCTTTGCAAAACTAGGCCAGCTCCACCAGTTTTTGTTTTTGAAGCTCCGTAAAAAAAGTGCACCCAGTATTCTTTGAGTTCTTCCTATTTTTCCTTCTTATCTTTACTTTCTTTATCCTCTTCTTTCCCCCCGACTTCTTGGTTGGGAATGGTGAATTCAACCACGAAGTCAGCTAGAACCTGAGCTTTGATGATCATTCTTGGCTTGTATCTGATTTCAAACTCTCCAAGTTCAATAGCCCATTTGATTAGCCTCCCACTGGCCTTGGGGCTATGCAATATGTTTCTCAAGGGCTGATCTGTCAAGACTTCAATAACATGCGCCTGGAAGTACGGATGTAACTTCCTCAAAGCCATTATTAATGTTAAGGCAAATTTCTCAACCTTCGAGTAGTTCAGCTCTACACCATGCAGAAACTTGCTAACGTAATAGATGGGTTTCTGAACTTTAGCTTTCTCTTTCACAAGGAAAGCACTCAGGGTTGAGCTCGAGACAGCAAGGTACAGGAATAACACTCCTTCCGGTTTTGGTTTAGCAAGCAAAGGTGGCTCAGCCATATACTTTTTCAGCTCTCCAAATGCTGCTTGACTCTCGTCATTCCATTCAAAGTTCTTGACCTTCTTGAGGGTCTTGAAAAATGGTACGCACTTTTCTCCAGATTTGGATATGAAACGCCCCAAGGCTGCTACCCTTACAGTGAGCTTTTGGACCTCTTTCACAGTCTTTGGGGGCTCCATGTCCAAGATTTCTTGAATCTTATCAGGATTGGCCTTAATGCCTCTTTTTGAGACCATCAGGCCTAGAAATTTCCCAGACCCTACACCGAAGGCACACTCGTCCGAGTTTATCATCATGTTGTGTTTTCAGAACTTCAAATGCCTCATTTAGGTGCGCAAGATGATCGGTCTTGTCTAAGATTTTGACTCATCAACATAGACTTTCATAATCTTACCAATGAGATGATTGAAAATTTTATTCACAAACCTTTGATATGTGGCTCCTGCATTCTTAAGTCCAAAAGCCATAACCAGATTATAAAAAACACCAAAGTCAGTGATGAATGATACCTTAGGGACGTCATCGGCGTGCATCTTGATCTGGTTGTAACCACAAAAACCATCCATGAAGTTAAGAATTTCGTGCCCAGCCGTGGCATCAATAAACGTGTCTATTCGTGGTAAGGGGAAACACTCCTTAGGACAGGAGGCATCATTCAGATCAGTGAAGTACACACATATTCTCCACTTTCCATTACTGTTCCTGACCATCACAGGTTGGCCAGCCACTCAGGAAATTGAATTTCTTCAATAATTCTGGTTTCTAATAACTTCTCTACTTCTTCCTTAATGGCATCTTGCCTTTTAGGAGTAAAATTTTCTTTTCTTCTACTTGACTGTTGTCCATCTAGGATTCACATTCAATTGATGCTTTATGAGTTTGGGATCTATCCCTAGAATGTCGGATGTTGTCTAAGCGAAGACATCTTTGTTATCTTGTAAGAATTGACCAGCTGTTATTTCAGGTCCTTGGGGAGTGAAGCCCCAACATAGGTCACTTTCTCATGATCTAGAGGATCCAAGGGAATGGACTCCAATTCCTCTGTGGGTTTCCGTTCTTTCTTCGTGATCTCTAACATCCATATCTTCAATGAGGAGAACCTGCCCCCCAGTGCCATCAGGTTTTAAAGTGGCCACATAACAACTTCTGGCCATTTTCTGATCCCCTTTCTCTTCTCTTACTCCGTTCCTCGTCAGGAATTTGAGTTTCAAGTGGTATGTAGTGTTATTGCTTAAAAGGCATGCAACCCTGTCCTCCCAAGGATCGCATTATAGGTAGTGCTTGCCTTAATAACTAGGAAATTCAGCATCTGAGTGGACAATCGAGGTTCTTCGCCCATAGTCATAGGTAGTTGTATGATTCCCTGAATCTGAGAATCCACTCCATTAAAACCATAGGTAGGCATGTTGGAGGGGGTCAGCTGTGAATCGTTGTACCCCATTTTCATATACGCATCATAAAACAGGATGTCTACAGATGACCCGTTGTCTACCAAGACTCTTTTTATAGAAGAATTCCCTATGATGAGGTGATCACCAAGGGATCATCGTGGGAGAACCTCACCCCTTCCAGGTCAAAATTGTCAAAGGACAAAGAGACTTCAGTCCTTGCCCTCTTGGGAGGCTCTCCTACAATACTCATTACCTCTTGGGCATAAGCCTTTCTGGAATTTCGGGAGTTACCTACAGCATTTGGTCCTCCTGAAATTACGTTGATCACAGGCCCTCGTGGCTGTTTCTTTCTTTCTTTGGGCCCGAGTCCCTTCATTTGTCATTGTACCCTCTGTCATTTCCAGCACCGTCCTTGGTGTATTTTTCCAACTTTCCTCTTCTAATCAGGAACTCGATCTCATCCTTCAATTGACGACAATCATCAGTGTTGTGTCCCGCGTCTCTATAGAACTGGTAATACGTGTTCTTATTTCTTTTTTCATGATCAGTCATTAGTGGCTTCGGCCATCGAATGTCCTTGCCATTCTCAATATCCATCAGTACTTTCCTTGGCCTTGATATACTTTCCTACTCTTTCCTGGAGCTCATTCATAGTTTCTGGAGCCCTCTTGGCTAAAGACCTCCTGAAATTCTCATCAGAGGTCCCTTGCTGTAGGGCTATCATAGTAACTTTCTGGTCTAGGTCGGGGACCTTCAAGGCTTCCTTTGTGAACTTATTCATATAACCCCTCAGGGACTCATTCTTTCCCTAATGCATATTCATTAATGAGGCCGAGCTCTTCTCATGAGTTTTGCTGCTAATGAATTGACCTATAAAGGCCATGCTTAAATCTTTAAATGGCCCTACAGAGTTACGTGGTAGACGACTGAACCACCTCTGAGCCGTGCCACTCAGAGTTTGGGGGAATGCCCTATACTTGATGGCGTCATTCACTGCTTGCAATAGCAGTGCATTGGTGAAAGTGAGGACGTTGTTTGAGGGGTCTCCCATCCCGTCATAAGCCTTGATAGTAGGCATCTTCTACTTCCTCGAGATTTTCACATTCATGATTTCCTATGTAAAGGGAGGTACCGGATCGTCGGGATCTTCAAGAGGTAATAGGTCCTGGGGGTCAGCCCTCGTCCTGACATGCCTTCTTACTGGGGGCTTATCAAGGTCTATTACAGACGTGTTCCTGACCAATCCCCCAGTCATTGGGCTTTGGCTTCATGAGCTCGGATCCTTTCCTGAAGGGATGCAGATTCAGTATTTTGAGGCCTTCGGGGCTGGGTACTCCTTCCTCCAAGGGGATCCTTACCGGGTCGCCTCCTTCGGGGGTTAACATCTTCGTCAGAAGACTCCTCGTCATCCGTAGAGTAAGGTCCAGAGAAGTCCCGACTCCTTCAATGCGTGTTATAGTGGGGCAACAGCCCTTGCTTATATGGGAGTTTGTAGTTTCTCGGAGCCCATAACGGGGGTTAGGTGTCACAGCAGATGAGATCTGCAGAGTAGGAGGAGCAGTAAAAATTGTACGAAGGGGTGGAATTACCTGGAGTGGAGGAACCGAAGCATGGATGGATACATTGGGGTTGGAAGGACGAACAATGATGTTGAGGGGTCCGGTACGCCGGGTACTTGATTCAGGGCCTTCCACGGAGGTGGTTGGGACAACAACTTCTTGCTCCTGCACAGTAGGATGGGGAACGCTGGTGTCAACAGCGGTGTCAGGGAGCTCTCCTTTGAGGGTGCTCGCGGTACTTCGTGTTTTTGTCATGGTTGTTATCCGATTTTCCACAGACGGCGCCAAATGTTACAGATTAAAAACTAGGTATATTTAATGTGTAGTTATTGCTAGGGTTTGAGAGAGTTTCGAGCTTCAATGACTGCACTAACGTTTCGTGACTATCTCAGGTCCTCGTTAACTGCATACGTATGTCAATGGGTATGAGAATCAAGTCAATAAAATGTAGTTATAATGTTGAGGGGTTAGGCCCTTTATATAGGCGCACGAGGGACTTGGAATCAGATTAGAATTAGGAGACTTGGAGGCCAAGTCTCCTAGTGACAAGGTTGTTGAAACCTTATAGGAATGAGAGTCCTTGTTAGACTCTTGCAGATGTAGTCTTATTCTTGTGATATGATACCTAGAATCTTTCATAGATGAGGGGCCTCATAGGATTCTTCTCACGTTTAGGTTTCTAGATCCTTCTAGGATGAGGGTCTTCAACAAGCTTCTTGGGTCTTTATTGAGCCTTTATTAATTAATCACGAAATTAATTAATGACAAGGGCTTACTGGGCCTATGACTTCCACACAGCTTGTGGGATGGACTTACAAATCCAGTTGATCCTCGGATTACAAATCCAATTGATCCTATGATTTATTTCCGTATTTCGTTTCAAGGGCCCAAGCATTTGGACCATAACAGGTCTAATTAATGAAATAATAAATGTTATATTTATTATTTTCTCAAGACTATTTTTTCCATATCACTTTTAGTAGGTAGAAATATGGTAATATTTACCGATGTGGTCTTTCAAAAGTGGATGATAATGTAATCGTAGAGATCGAGCTAGGCTCAAAATTGTTAGTACAAAAGAAAGGAAGAATATTGTTAATAAGATTTGAATTTTAATTATAAAATATTAAAATTTCTTACTCATATTAATAGTTTAAAATTATGAATAAAGATAAATATATTAATTTAAATAACTAAAAACATATAAATAGATAATAAATATATATTTATATTAATATTAAGTGTTTATAAATCTAGTATATTTTAAATAGTAGAAGTCATTTTTCCCTCACTTTTTAATGTAATCCAAACTTGTAAATATGAATATACTTATAATTTAATAATTAATATATATTTATTTTACAAAAATACAATTGAGAGTTGATAGAATAAATAAAAATTAGAATCTTAAAAAAAATGATTATGATACAATGAGATCAATGTATACAAATATCAACATTTTAGTTTGAAATTAAAAATAATTAAATTTTAGTTCGATATTAACGAATAAATATGATGATTACATTACACAACAATTGAAATAAAAGAATCAGGGTTTGACAATGGGAAAGCATGGCGTAGCAAATGGTAGCAAATGATGGGTCTATCAAGAAACAACAATCTCAGGTTCTGGTTCAGGGGTGAATAAGGGGAAAAATCTTCGTAAGGGGAAACGAGGATCAGGTTCAGGGATGAAGAAAGATAAGCAGGGGAGAAATCAAAGATCTAAACAAAGTCCCCTACGTATTCTTTGATAATCGTTTGTGTTTGTTTTTGTGTGTGTATTATATGCATGTGTGCATCTATATATCATCTATCTGTATTGCAAATATTGTAGCATCTCTGTGGTATTTATAACATTTGTATTACTATGCTTTTTCATCACCAAAACGCTCCCGCCTAACTAGAGTCAAAATGGATCAAGTAGTTTGTTTAACCAACTTGGCTATTCGCCTTTATAATATTAAGGAGGTAAGCTTTGCTAATTTCTTATTCATTCATTCTCTTTCTTATTACTATTACTTTTACAATTATACGATTAGTATTATCTAATCTAATCAATGCATACACTACAGCTTACAAACTTTGCCCAAGTCAATGTTGGAAACTGATGGGAATAGAAAATAATCCTAAAAACACAGTTAATGTTGCGTTAATTGATCCAATTAAATGGAGCATTAAAGATAGTGATTACCCATGGTGTTGATCCAATCGAAGAAGCCCATAGTTGTGAAATAAAGGCTTAACCATGTTACCTAAGGACATCCTAGTAAAAGTCAGTTAAGGCCCAAATACACTAATTATTTATTAATTTCATAATTAATAAATAAAGCTATTAATCAGCCTAATTGTTATCTTTTATCAAAAGGCAGCTACTAGGAGGAATCTTCCAGGATGACAACTCCTATCCAGAATCGTTCAAGGAGGTGTCTTGCCCGCCAAGGTTCCTAACCCTATTATGATTCTAAGACTATCAACGTCTATATAAAATGCCTAACCCCTCATTCTTAGAACTACGTCTGGGTTGATTTTCTTACGCACTGAGATACGTAGGCATCTTGTGAGGGTATAGTTAAGTCACGAAATACATGTTCCTTTTCGAAGGGCAGAATCGAAAGAACACGAAGAGTTGATGGAAACATCGTCCCTATCACAGGAGACCCAACTGCTGTGATTTCTCCTGATAGAACTCAAACCACTGAGGTCCCCGCTACCACCACCATCTCTGCTAGAACTCAAGGCTTGGCCCGTTCATTGAATTCGTCTATTTTACCAATCCCGTGGAAGTCGTCCATGGATCCGACCCTCTATCTCAGGTAACTCAAACTCCTGTAATTGCTACTGCTCCTCTTCATGCACAAATTTCTACTGTTGTTATCCCCAGTAGCTCTATACATACCTAGGTTGGGATTCTCTCAAGCAAACCCCCTCCATACATCAGAAGGTTGGAACCCCCTCAAATCTATGGGCACCGAGAAGGAATCTGTGATTTCTCAAGACCATATTCAACTGATGATGAAACCTCTGAAGGCACTGATTTTAATCCTAGAAGAAGAAGGCCTGGTAAGGAGCCCTTAGNAAGCCCTTAGGAAGTCGGCATTTACAGTCCCGTAGGACACTGGAGTATAAAATTGCTTCCTACGAGGCTGAACTTAAAGAGCTAAAGAAAAGCTTGGGTTTACAAGAAACAAGGCCCACCCCGAGGCGTGAAGCCCCAGATGTTATAGAGCTAGATGGAACCCCTCGAGAGAGGAGGATGAAAGCTCCAAGGGCTATTCCTACTGAGTTGCTATCACTCGGAGATCCTGACGATCCAGTACCACCCTTTACTGAAGCAATCATGAATGCTCACACCTCAAGGAAATCCAAGATGTCTATCATCAAGGCTTATGATGGAATGAGAGATCCTGCGAATCATTGTTTTCCCTCAAATCCTGGGGGCATGGCTCAATGTTGGTATAGCTGGCTGCCTCCCAACTCCATTGGGTCCTTTAAAGAGCTTAGCAAGGCATTCATAAGCCAGTTCATAAGTGGAAGAATGCACGAAAAAAGCTCAGGTTCGCTCATGAATCTGAAGCAAGGAAATAACGAATCCTTGAGGGACTACTTGAACCATTTTACTAAGGAAGCCCTGAAAGTCCCGGACTTGGATGAAAAAATAGCTATGATAGCTTTACAACAAGGAATGACTGATCCTTACTTCAAAAGGTCTCTAGCCAAGTATCCCCTTAAAAACATGTTCTTCCTTCAAGATAGAGCGGGGAAGTACATCAAGGCAGAAGAAAGTATGAATAAAACCACCATATCGGTTGCAACGAATGGGAATAAGAAAAGAAAAAGGCGATCAAGAGTATGATGCCCCTGACAAGTGTTCTAATACGGATCAGGATTCTGAATCCCCTCCTAAGAAGAATAACTTAGGACTGAGGTTCGCTGAATATGCAAGGCTGAATATGTCTTGAAGCCAAATCCTGATGGATATTAAGAAGGATTGGGACCTGAGATGGCCTAAACCCCTAAAGTAAGATCAACTTTTTGTTGCTTCTTTGAAGACCATGAAAATATCCCTAAACCGATATGAAAAGCATATTCTAAAGTGTTTTTCCCGTCATCCAAATCTCCACCATAATCATTACCCAAATAGACAACTAATTTGAAATTTTTANGTTGCATCTTTGAAGACCATGAAAATATCCCTAAACCGATATGAAAAGCATATTCTGAAGTGCTTTTCCCGTCATCCAAATCTCCACCATAATCATTACCCAAATAGCCAACTAATTTGAAATTTTTAGAATTTGTATAAAATAAACCATGATTAAGTGTACCTTTAATATATCTAAAAATTCATTTAGTTTCCATGAAATGATCTTGCTTCGACTTTTTCATGAACCTACTAACCAATCAAACTACATACATAATATCGGGACGAGTGAAATTTAGGTACCTCAGACTTATAACCAAACTTTTGAACAATGTCGGATTTACCGACTCACTTATTGAATCAACTCTCAGCTTTATGCTTGCTTCTGCTCGCGTGCTCACCGACTTGCATTCTTCCATTCTGAATTTTTTAAGAATCTGCTCGGCATATTTTTTATGCAACATATAGATCCCATATTTGTTTTGCTTCACCTTGACTCCAAGAAAGTACGTCATTTGACCAATATATGCCATCTCAAATTCATTAGTCATAACTTTCTTAAAATCATCAAACATACCAGGATTGTTTCCGGTGAAGATCATATCATCCAAGAATAAGCACACGATCATAATATCTGTCACTGAATTTGTTTTCGTGTATAGTGCATGTTCGTACAGACTTTTCACAAAACCATTCTTTTGAAAATATTCATCAACCCTCGTGTTCCAAGCTCGTGGGGCTTACTTTAACCCGAACAGTGCTTTCTTTAGCCGGTAGACTTTATCTTCCTGGCCTTTTTAAACATATCTCTGTGGTTGCTCGATGTAAACTTCTTCTTCAAGATAACCATTCAGAAATATTCAGTTAACATCCATCTGAAAAATCTTCCACTAATTTTGAGCTGTAATTGTTGTAAGAAGTCTTATGGTATCAACTCTTATAACCGGAGCAAATACCTTATCATAGTCAATCATGTATCTCTTCTTGTAGCCTTTAGCAACTAGCTTTGCCTTTTAGTTTTTAACTTTTCCTTCTTGATTGGTCTTTGTCTTGTAGACTCATTTGACACCAATTGATTTGTGTCCTTTTGGAAGATTTGTGAGCTCCCAAGTATGATTCTTCTTGATTGCACCAATTTCTTCATCCATGGCTTTGTTCTATTTGCTTTCTTCAGAAGCTTCCTCAAATGTCACTGGATCACATTCAACCATTAAAAAAAATAATGAATTATCAAATGTGGTTTGTACCGGACTTGTTGCATCATCGATGTCCTTCAGACTCAACATTTTTCTTTGTGCTCCTGCTAAACTGTTACTACTACTGCTTCCTGAACTTGATGGTGTTGATGCGGGAGTTTTTTGATTTAGACTTTGTGGAGGAGTTGGATCATCATCTTTATCATTTTCAATGTTGGAGTCATCAACATCATCATCATCATCATTAAAGAACAGACCTATAACTTTTCTTTCTTCCTTGCTCCATCTCCATTAATCTGATTCATCAAATTCAACATCACAAGAAATGATTAAATTCTTTATTAGTGGGTTATACAGTTTGTAGGCCTTGCTCCTTTTGTCAAATCCGGTAAAGATAAATTTTTCGCCTTTATCATCCAGCTTCTTTCTCTTTTAATCGGGAACATATGTATATGCAATATACCCAAAAATTCTGAGATGTTTAACTGATGGTTTGCTATCACTCCATGCTTCATTTGGAGTTTTGTTTCTGACACTTTTTGTTAGACAGCGATTCAGCAAATAAACAACACATAACATGGCTTTAGCCCAAAAAGTTCTTGGCATGTGCTTCATTTCCAATGGATCTATGTTGCTTCCCCTTGACACATGCTTCACACAAATTATCCAGTTCATTGATTGTTGGCAAACCGTCCACCATCTTTGTCTTTGACAATAATTTCAACCCAGAAAATCTAAGATGACCAAATCTCAAATGCCATAACCTCGATCATTTTTAATGACTGATTTTAAGCACTTTTGCACCTTCGTCTGCATGTCAAAAGTGAACAGACAATTATGTGACATCTCCACGTTGGCAATCAATTCTCGAACTTGATTTCTGATAATGAGATAATTATCCTGCATTTATATTTTATATCCTTTTTCCATGAGTTGGCCAAGACTAATGTTGTTATTTTTCAAAGTAGGTATATAATACACCTCATTGATATATTTCTTCTCGCCATTTTTTAATACAATCAAAATTGTACATTTGCCTTTCACAAAAAATTTTGACAAGTTGCCAAAAGTAACTTCCCCGTTGACAGTGTCATCTATCTCCGTAAATAATTCCTTGTGACCAAACATATGATTGCTGGCACCTAAATCAAGATACCAAATATTTTTCTTGCCTTTCTCGTCTCCTTTGTATGTGAGAAACATAGCAGAACCCACATCTTTATCTTCTTTTTGTTGCCGCAAAATGACTGCTTCCTTCCACCTCTGGGGATTTATACCCATAACCAAAATGACAATACTTATTACAATTGTAACATTGAAATTGAGATTTATCACTTCTTTGCTGAAAATTTCCTCTACCTCTGCTGAAATTTTAACCACGACAAGTTGGCTGATAGCCTTCATTTTTCTGGCCTCTGTTGGACGGTTGTCTTCCTCGTCCTCGTCCACCTCGATAGCCACCTCTATAACCACCTCTGCCATGTGAAGAACTGCTATTGCTAGTATATTCACCGATGGACACTTTACTTTGCAATGCCTTTTTCAGATGGCTTGTATCATCATATTGGTTCATCCGCTGTTCATGTTCTTGAAGAGAACCCATAAGTTCATCAATTATAATTGTGGAGAAATCTTTTAACTCCACGATAGATGTAACAACATAATCAATTTTTCCACGAAGGAGTTTTTTCCATGACCGGAACATCGTCGAGACTTTTACCATTTCTTTTCATCTCATTTGTCACCATTTTCAAACGAGTAATATATTCGCCAATATTTTCTGAACTTTTCATCTTTATATTCTCGAAATCTCTACGTAGAACTTGGAGCCTTACCTTTTTTAGTTTCTCGACACCTTGGAAAGATTTCTACAGAATCTCCCATGCATCTTTGGTTATTTTGGCTTCTGATATTTTTTCAGAGGTTGATTCATCGAAACCTTGAAAATTTGTGAATAACACCATTTTATCTTTTTTACCGGACTCCTTTAACATCGTTTCCTCAGTATTTGGAAGAACTGCTTCAGCAACTACATCCACAGGCTCGTTATACCTACTTTCGACAATATCTCAATTATCGTAAGAACCGAGTAACACCTTCATTTTGATACTCCAATTCCCGTAATTTGTTACCGTCAATTTCAGAATTTACGGTTGTATCATATTCGCCATTTTTTGTCGGACAGAACCTGGCTCTAGTACCACATGTTGGAAATGTGATAGACTTTTACACCAAATATAAATATAAATTGTGTACTCTTTAAACTCAAGATAAATAAAATAAGCACAACTAATATATATTATCACACAAACTAAAAATACAACAAGCTACAGCCTTTACAGTACTAAAGCTTCAACTCTATTTTTTCTCACTATTGTTTTCTAATTCACTCGGTGTAGTATACTATATGCAGCAATGAGCCATATTTAATACATTCTAACATCTTGGCATATGTCCTTATTCATTTATGACTAAAGCGTACAACAGAAGACTATGACTAGGTAACCTACTTTTTCTGGTATGAATCCTTGAAAATGAAAAGCTGCTTACATCTGCTTCCTTTTGTTATATATATAGCACACCATATTTTTAGGGTTTCATTTAAGAACCAGCTACATTTTTTGACTTTATACATTCACCCATTTGATTTATCGAGAAGCTCTAAACTCTATCTAGCTTTAAACCTTATATGCATACTTTGTACAACTGCTCTTGTTTATTTGCATACTCCCGTTAATACATCTGCTGCATATATATATATATATTTTTTTATTTACTAGCCTGTACTTATTTTAACACGGTGTTGCAGTTTTTGTTGACGGGTGAGTTTGAATTCTAATAGTCAAATTGCTTAAGGTACATAAATCTTTTGCAAGGGTTATGGATTTTCATCACACTTTTTAAGCCTAATCTCCTCTTGGGGTTGACTCAGTTTTCCAAACAAAAATATGTCAGTTTCTGGGCCCAAATCCAGAAATTTAGTTTCTTCTTGTTAGGATCAAACCCTCTTATTCCGATTACAACGGTAAAACCACTCAAGAGGATTTGCCCCATAATATTCATGAATAAAAAAACCTCTGTGAAGAAATCATAACACTTTCCTCTATATGTTTCCTTGTTCCTTTTTAGTTATGCCTTTACTATATATGCTAAAGGTGTGTGTGCGCGCCATGACCACTACTGTAGGATTCTTTATATTATCTGGCCCCTTATCTCTGCCATCTTGCTCTTGTCATGTATAACATCTTGACAGTCTGTCTCTATTCTTTATGGTTCTTTTAATATATATTCTTAATTATTATTATTATCCAATCTCATTTTACACTCTACACATACAGTTACATGTAATAAAGCATGCGGTGCATGACATTCCCTCTCAAAAGTTGTCGAGCACCTGAACATGTTGTGGAATGTACCACTTACCTTATCACGTTTGAAGCCCCCTTGCGCGGTAATAGCTAGAAAGTCGAAACCTTCCAAATATAATTTTGCATGCCTACCCTTTTCCCGACTACAACCATTGTGAATAGAAAAGTTGAGATCAAGAACGATTGAAACAGATGATCATATCCTGCATCCCCCTAAAATATATATAATATCATCTTTATTTTTTTTATAAAGTATACGTTCAATAATCATCTCAAGTTCATGTGCTCCTCACTTAGTGTTCTCTCCTCTACCCCTTCCTTTTTAGGCTTATAATTTTTATATTTGAATAGTGACAAATGCCCTGCTCATTTTTTCGAACCGGCAATAAATTAGATGATATAATGGCATTGAGGATTTCGAGGTCCATCTGAAATGTCAATATTTGTGGGATTTTGGTTAATAACTGACTCAAACATGATTCCACCTATTTAGGTTTTATACTTGGAGTATAACCTCGATAAATAAATATTTGATAAATAAATAACCTCATCAAATGAATAATTTTTTCTGGTCCCAATATAATAGAGACAGTGTATTTTTTTACCTCGATAAATGAATAATCTCGATTAATGAATATAATTTTCCGGTCCCAAGCGTATTCATTTATCGAGGTTTAACTGTAATATGAAAACTATTTTGTTACAACTGTTAGAAGCACAAATGGTAGCTTTTCCAAGAAAACAGTTGGTTAATTATCTTTTGATATTAAATGTGTTAATTGTATCAAATTTTGTTAATATTATTGCAATGCAGTTGGTTTGATATTGCAATGTGAAAGCTGATAGCCACCAACCCTGTTCATACTTTGTTAGGCCCCGAAAGTATCGTAGAATGGGGGTTGAATACGATACTCACTAAATTAAAAAATTCTTTCGAATATTTTGCGGATAAATAATTTAGAGTTCGGTTAGTGGGCTCGTGTTCTTGAGGTGAATAGTGTTTACGGAGCTGCTTACTAATTTTCTGTGTTTAGGATTAATCATTTCGGTTCTAGAAAAACAGCAGGAAAATAAACAACACAAGATTCGGGGAATATATCATTTGATAAATATAAACCCTGAGGTTGCTACACCCGGTCAACAAATCCGGTCCGAAGAACAAGTTCTTCGCTGCTTAACAAAAACATATAACTCTCAATTTCCTATACAAGTATTTCTAGATCAGTACAAAGGAAACTAAGACCGTAGAGAGTGATATATAGTGGCCCTGAACATTTTTCATTAAGGAACCGACCACTGATACATCTCCGATGAAGAGGTATAGATTTTTCTGGTGTTCTCTCCTCTCCGGTTTCGCCTTCTCTCTCTCTGGATATTTTTGTTGTGTTGTAGAAGACTCTTCCAAATGAATGGCTCTGCTTCAATATATGTGTAGACTTTTTCAACCAAGGATACGTGACTCATTTAGGACCAAGTAAACTAATTCACGCTTCACTTCTTTTTCTTCATAAATACCGGGAACAATTTACTGATTAATTGTTTAAGTATCGATGAGTCTGTAGAATAACCATCGGAGACTTAAAACAATTCCTGAAATAAAATCAATTACTTCAAACATTAGTAACCATCGGCAAGTGGGTTGGTGGGTTTGAAGTCTTTCCTGATAGTTAATAACTATCGGCATATAAGACAAAATAAGCCCTTTCATTTCACCAATTCTTTGTTCATTTGTTTATCTCACCCGATGGTTAATAACCATAGGTGAATAAGACAAAAATACTTGTTAACCATTGGTGAATGAGACGAAATAGCTTGACCAAGTTGACTTCTGGATACAGCTTCTGTAGTCTTCTTTACTTAGCCAAATTCGAACCTGATAAGCCCTTAATATATTTTCTTCCACTGCAACCAAGTCTAATAAATATTTCCTTGATTATTCGAACTTGATTTATTCTGAGCTTCATCATATACCACTTCACTTGTTACCCATTTCAGTAAATAGTCAATTCTTCTCATTCATAGATGCAATTCTCAATCTCTTTTGTGCTGACGTTTGGTGCAACTGGTCTGGTTCACAAACGACTAACACGATCTTGATCTTCACATCTTCTTTACAATACAATTGACTTTGTTCCTTGTTGATTAGAAGTGCTTCGATTGTAAGTACATTGGAATCCTCTGGCACTTATGCTGAACCATAAACATAACAGAAACCCTGATCATATTCGAACTTTATCGTTCACTGAAGTCTGAACATATGAATGAACTTCCTCCAGCAATCTATAGTAGACTCCAAGATTCCATCTAATATTTTGATTCTTTGTATTTGCCGTATATTCTATCTTATCGATTCCTCTACTTGTGCTCTGCAATTCATTGCTTGACTAACTTGCAGATTTGGATCACTAGAATCTTTCTGGTACT
>QRFB01012059.1:0-27039 GCA_008931105.1 Oenanthe javanica
ATGTATGGATCAACAAATTATAAGCCATAGTTGATGATTTCTTATGCACAACTTATTGTTCATTTTGTTTATTAAAAAACAAAAACTTAAAATATTCATTCGCCAATCACAGGTAAGACTTGACTGATACAATACAAGGATATATTGATATGTGACCTCAAATACATATTAACACTGAGGTTAGAACCTTGATTTGTATACAAAATATAAAAAAGGGACCTTGAAAATATATTAAATAAATTTGCAGATACATTCATGTCGGTTCTTAACATTCTATAGTTCTTCATTTTCATTCAATATATTTCAACTAGATGCAAGCCTTCAAAAGATGCTAGTGGTGGCCTTATGGGAACTTGAACTAATAATTTTGATCTATTTTCCTAATACACTTTAGATGGAAGGTATCCCTAAGAATCTAAGATTATTAGCATAATGCTGATAAATACCATTTAATCTAGTTTTATCATGGCAACATAGGGAGAAATATTGAATTATATTTGTTATAAGTAATANTTCTTAGCATAAAACATCTGTGTGAATCTTGGTAAACCTAACTTCTCCCGCCTGTCAGTCCATTCCTTTCGAAACTTTGGAAGTCCTTTATATGAAATGAATATACGTGAACGATTAGTCATATATCAAACTCCAGAACAAGCAAGTATGGCAGGATGTCAGGAAATGTATGATATTATTACATAGAACTTGATGTTTAAAAGCTAGATGAACAAAATAGATGCAAATACGATGTGAGCCACTGATTTTAAGACATATATCGACATAGATGCCACAGTATACCAGACTGAAAGTAAAATGCATATTGGAAGAACTATATTGCACGTAAATGGAAGTGCGTTAAATGAGCTGTCTCATCTTGACTTTGATTTTTATATCTCCTCTTTACAGTATAGCGGATTCAAACACCCTTTCTCTTCTCAGAATCCTCCCTATTCTATCCACTGAATATTATCTGGTTGCATGTATTTTTAATTTACATACTCTCTCCACGACTCCACTCATCTCTTTCTTTTAACCTATATCCTTGTCTGCTCAACTCAAAGACCTTCTGCTGCCAGTCCTCTCTTGTAGAAAATCTCTCTGCTACCAAATCATGTGTAATATTTTTTCCACACTCTCTCCTGTTCACACCAGAATCATTGCCTGGCATCCGAATATGTGAAAGAAAAGCCTGTGGCACATTACTGAATATAATATACAAAGAGATCAAGTATTGATAATTTTTATCAATTTATGGTAAATACCTACCTGTAAGGTAATATAAATAATATAAATATATCTAATAATATATTTCCTAATAATTAAACAAGCATTCAAACTATTTTTCTTTATTAATCACATGAACAAATGAACGCAAAGCCTGGAAAGAGAAAATTCGATCTGTTTCATACCGATCTGAGGGCTTATGTTTTGGGGACCACTTGTATCGTAGGTGTCAAAATGTGATTCATCTCCAGATAGATGTACTCGTCTAAATGGGACTTTAAGCACATGACCAGATTCTTCATGAGTAACTTCCCTGTGGTTAAGAACTACTAAATCAATATCTATAAAAAAAAAATATCTGAGACCAGGCAAGCTATAAAATGGAAAGGAAGAAACAAGAACAGACCTATATTCTTTAGTGCTCCTTGGAAAACACTGCTCAAATGATGGAAGAGGAAGGAAATCAGGGGCTGCAGGGTCAACAGTGTGCTTCCTTTGTTTGGTTATTGTCTCCTTATTAGTTGGAGGATCAAATGTTAGTGTAGCTCTAGCTCCTGAAAAGGAAAGGTGGTAGTTTTCCTTTTTCCATGTACTTGCAGCATTTTCGCATACATTAAACCCAGGCAAGAATGTAGTGTTTGGCAACTTTGAGGCAGCAGAATGGACACCGTTTTTACAGACGAAAGTCGTCAAAGCAGTATTGACCGACGCCATAGCAGGGACAGCAAAACAAAGCTGTGACATGCATCATTACATGAAGTCAAGTTTCTCTCATATAAATAAAAGCGACAAAGATAGGATCTAAAATTGACACTGGACAAACATAATTGTACAATATGTAACAAGGTGACCAGTCAGTGAGGCATATACAAGAACCTGTACAGATAGTAAGTGCTTCTTTCTGCTACCAGGAACATTTTATGAAAAGTTTTTTTTTTTAAATCCTAAGCATTGGGCCATGACAAGAATTTCCCTCACAATTGTAAAAGTAAAACATGTCTCAACCCAATGGCGGAATCAGGATTCTAAGCACCCGGGGGCCTATATGTTTCGGGTAGGGGCTTCAAATTCATTTTACTAATCTTTTAAAATTCAGCCAGGGCTCTAAAGATATTCAGTATCATCACATTTGCATCTATAACCTTGTGTGCTTACATGATAAAGAGTGACACAATTAAAACCTTAATTAGTCAAGCAAACAATTCCCTGTAGGCCTGTACAAATTTATACATATTCATGCATCCAAATTATCAAAAATCATATATCTTTCTTTAATAAAAAAACAAATTCAAAACACATATCACTTATAAGTTACATATCAGAACACACTACACTGATTTTCATACATATAATCATCTGTTCAATAGGACCACCATCATATCCAAGTACAATAAATAATTTTCCATTCAAGCTTGATCATAAAAATGCAAATTAAGTGTATGAAAAGTGAGATCATCATACATACAAATATACATACACATGCAATGAGGTATGTATGAAAAATTTAAGAGAGGGAATGAATGCAAACCTCAAAGTAATGTGAAAACCAAGTCTTCTTCTTATCTCTTCACTTTAAGTCTCTAGCTTCTTACAAACTGAGCAGCAATGAGTGAGCGAACGAGCTTATTAATGTACTAGTAGGAGCAGCCTTCTTTTTGTAGTGCAATTTCCACTCAAAAATATTGAAATATAAAATCTAAATGTAATAATAACAATAAAAACTTTTCAAAATAATAATAATAATAATATCTTTTGTACAGTATCTTTTCTTCTTTCTTTTTCTGGGGCCCCATTTATAAGACAATTCAAGAAATGAGTGAGCTCAGTTATGGGTCCCTTTTTCAGTACAATACTAAAAGAAAACAAAAAATAATGCAATCCTGTGGATCTTTTTGTTACGGGTCCCACATTTTGGTTTTGGGAAGATTTGTGAGGGGCTGATAGCTGATTACTGTGGCGAGGGCAACGGTGTGTTATCTTGTTTTATATCTATATTATAGAATAAAAATTTAAAATTTTCACTTTAATGGTGTACTAAACATTGTGCTAAAGCAGCACAATGCTATAATTTATTCTATATATATAAAAAATAGATGGAATTATAATTGACAACTCGTCAAAAAGTGAAAAAAAAAAAGAGATGAATGAATAAAGGAGGGATATCAATTTTCTACCTAATATATTCAAATACCATTTTTTTCAATTTTATATTCAATTTTAATAATTTGGAACAAGATTTAGAACAATGCATCGGAGACATTATGCTATTTTAGTACAAAAAATCACTTTTTGGTGTTAAATTATAGCAATAATTTCATTTATTTTAGCACAACCGTTGGATATACTCGTAGGACGGTAAACAAACCGGTCGAGTTTATTAGATTTAAGTTGAATTTGAATGTTTTTTAAACGAATTGAGTCGAGGTGACTTAGGTACCCTTTGTGATACAAGCTACTTGTAAATTAAAAATACATTTTTCAACTTATAAAATAAGACAAACAAATCTTTAAAAAGTACAGTAATGTTTAAGATTGACTCAATAACAAATGAGTCAAATATAAATTTGTTTATAAATAAATCAAATTGAGTTAAACTTGAATCGAACTTGATTCGAATTCAAATTGAGTCGAGTTGTTCGCTAATAATTTATATATTTTTTACTCGGCTAAACCAAATTTAAACTAGCAAAAAAAAACTAACTAAACCGAATTTATAAATTATAAATCACACAACTTATATAATCTCACAACGACATTGTATTGAAAAAGGTATTCTAAATATTAGAATTCTAAAAAGGTTTTATATCAAACTGTCAACTTATCTCACAAAAAAATATCAAGTAACTACCTCATCTCGCCGACGACTTATTTAAGCCACTAAACGGTTAAAATATATCATTCTGTTAACTTTTTTCTAAAAAAAATTAACGATTAACGTTAAAAATGTGATAACGTGTCAAGTATCTACTTAGGTGGCATATAACGACAAATTATATATAACTCAATAATTACACCTATATATATCATCATATACATCTATAATAAAAATGATCTAAATCTGTCATGTCGTAGAATTCGTGAATTAAGTGGTAGCATACCGGTATGGTAAATGTTCGTTTGCGGTATAAATGTTCGTTTGCGGACATTATTACCGTCGAAAAATTCTGATTTGTAATGCGTGTGTTTTATCATAACAACATATTTACTATATGTTTTTTCTATTTGTTTAATTAATAATGTGTTATTTAATTAGTTTTTATTTTTTTAATCCTTTTTGCACATAGTCTGTCTAATCAACATATTAACTGTCAATCCATGATTTTAACATTGATAATCAAATTTTTAAACAAATGATATATTTTGATATTTTAGTGTTGTAAATAAGTTGTCCTTGGAAATTAAATAGTTACTTGATATTTAGAGTGAAATTAAATAGCTGCTTCGAGAGCTGACTGTAGCAACGCTTTGACCTCTCTTTGGGCAAGATCATCAAGATGCCCCTAGTATATTCAGAAAAAGGTTATAAACAGATATAAATGGCATGTCTCAGAAAAGCGGGGAGGTATATAAAAAATTATTTTAAAAATAGAAATAGAGAAAAAATCAACCTGATCTCTTCCCCAAGGAGAGTATGTGACAACCCGGGTCAAATCCCGAGTCTTTTTCGAAAATCGGGTCAAGTCCCAACTTCCGAATCCGAAATAAGCGCAAAGTAAACTGGCCCAAATACAACAACTTGGGTAATCCACAAGCCCNACAACAACTTGGGTAATCAACAAGCCCACCACAGGCCTCCAAAAGATCATGATTTGTTGGTGCACTTAGTAGTAGTACTTTTTACTTATATACTGAACAAATTATCCCAATCTACTCGATGTGGGACTGGGGTGTTACAAACTCCCCCACTTAAATTCCTGACGTCCTCGTCAGGCCGAACAGATAGCCCATAGGCCCAGATCGTACCTCTCTAGCCATTGTGGGATAATACCGGCTGGCTTTGTGTCCCCACTCCAGAAGAGTCATCGATCCCTCCACTAGAAAGTGTTGACAACGAAACAGGACCTATGGTCTGATTAATACCATACTCAGTAGTGGCCTCGTATGCCACATATCAGTTGCTCGTCGTATATCATCAAGTGCACCAGTTGACACACGGCCTGAGTAAACAAATTCTTCTGCTGCTCGTCCTCCAAGGAGAGTAACCAAGCGCCCACGCAACTCATCAACAAAAAGCAGATATCTATCCTCAGCGGTGGGAGGAGTGTAAGTAAAACCCAATGCCCCTCCTGATCGTGGTAATATACTCAGCTTCTGAAAAAAAATGATATTAGTTGGATCGAGTTATCAATTAATATTTAGTTATTTTAAGAAATCAACTACGATCATGAAGACTTTAGTTAATTTACAATGAAAAGAAGCAAAATTAGAAATTAAGGTTTACAACATATACAAATAAAAAAGAGTAGTGGTAAACATGCCATTAAGATCTGCCTTGTTAGATAGAAATTCATGATTCCGATAATGTTACATATTGGTAAATTATCAGTGTTCTATGATACTAGGTGGGCAAAAACAAAACAGCCCCAAGGCATTTTCTGAAGTTATCGTCTTTAATTATTACAAAGGACTGATCTGGTATAGGTGGGGACTTAACACAATGCTAGAAAGTATCCTCATCTCCAACAGGCATTAAGATTCTTAACTATACCACTTGGTCCTTATTTAGATATAAAGATATGTGAATCGTCAGTTGGGAGTAACAATATAACAATTAATAATTCCAGCAGCATGCTCCCGAACTCCCCAATGACTCATAACCAATGCATAAGACTCCTCGCATCAATATGGTCTAGGGAAGGTCTAGGGTTCGACCTGTGACATACCAAATAGCTAGATACTTCACCAGCGCGCCAAACACAAAATAAAAATACTAAAGGAAGACTATTTACCGAAACCCTTGGTTGTCCAGGAATGAGATTTGCAATGGCAGTCCCCACAACAGCATGACCAGCTTCATGCCTTGCAACCACACCTTTTTCAAAACCCTGCAGCTTGGAAGTCTTCTTCTCGATACCCTGTCATGTTGATTCAATCTAGAATCTCAGAATTATAGATCCAAATCATGATTGCAATGGATTTCATATGAACTGGACAAGCATCTCAACCAAAAACCAAGAATGTAAAACAACTATAAACCAAATCTTAAGAGTGGATTCTCAACAGAAAACATTAGATAATGCTACGTCGAGAATCTCTCCCATCTTCTCAACTCAAAACCCTGCAGCTTAGCAGTCTTCTTCTCGATACCCTGTCATGTTGATTCAATCTAGAATCTCAGAATTATAGATCCAAATCATGATTGCAATGGATTTCATATGAACTGGACAAGCATCTCAACCAAAAACCAAGAATGTAAAACAACTATAAACCAAATCTTAAGAGTGGATTCTCAACAGAAAACATTAGATAATGCTACGTCGAGAATCTCTCCCATCTTCTCAACNCTCTTGTCACATTAGAACACATAAATAATATAATCACATTTTATAATATATTCGTCGCACTCGTTAAACGTAACTAAACATATCATCTCAACCAACAAACCAAGAATGTAAAACAACTATAAACCAAATCTTAAGAGTGGATTCTCAACAGAAAACATTAGATAATGTTACGTCGAGAATTTCTCCCATCTTCTCAACCCCTCCCCCCTTTTCACAACAAAAACATATCACTACCTTTATTTCACAAAGAGAAACATTTCACTTGATTTCAATAAAAAACTATAATTATTTTTTCAAGTGATTGTCACATTTTAATTGACGTTTTCCTCTAAAATGAGTAAACAATTAACTAGACGTATGCATGCTTGCATGTGCATTTGCCTAAGCCTCCCTATGAAAAAATTAAACATATGCAGCCACATAGAAAGAGAGAGAAGTTACAGCTATTGATCGCTCCACAGCAGTAATGAAATCTGTTTTCTCGACAACAGCTTTATTCTGTCTTCCTGCTAACAGAGCAGCTTCATTCACTAAATTTGCAAGGTCTGCCCTGCAGAGCATCCAGAGTGCACAAATCACTTATGAACTGTCAACTAAAGATTTCTGAAAGGATTGTCGCTAAACCAAAAACTATATTACCCCGTGAATCCAGTTGTCATAGAAGCTATATCACCTAGATCAACATTCTCTCCTAGCGGAAGCCCTTCTTGGAAACATGTACATTCAAAATAGCTTCTCTTCCAGTTCTATCAGGCGTCTCTACCTAGAAACCAAATTAGTTTAGTCAATTTTGCTCACGCACACAAGACGTCACTTGCTTATCAGATTATAAACTACACAGACCATAACAACACGATCAAATCTTCCAGGACGGCGAAGTGCAGGGTCCAAAACATCGGATCGATTAGTTGCTCCTAGAACAATCACGGCTGAGTTACTGTCAAAGCCATCCATCTCCTGCAGTGTAATAGTATTCATGAAATATATACTCAATTCCACAGTTCTGAAAAAAAAGCTAAAGAATATCTTACAGTGAGTAACTCGTTCAGAGTTTGCTCTCGCTCATCATTGCTAACAATGCGAAACTTACCATCATGACTCTTTGCTACAGCATCTATCTGCACAAAATAGTAAAAAGAGGCTAAGAGTCACCCAAGAAACACCGCCAGTTTAATATATTCAGAGATTTGTGAATTCTAACCTCGTCTATAAAAATAATAGACGGAGCCGCCTTCTTTGCCCGGGCAAATAGATCTCGGACACGGGATGCTCCCATGCCAACATACAATTCAACAAATTCACTTGCAGAACAACTTATAAACGGGACTTCTGCTTCACCTGCTACAGCCTTTGCTAATAGAGTCTTACCTGTCCCAGGAAGTCCCACCTGTAAGATAACACTTAGATACTTGAAATTTTAGCCACTAATAGGTTGTGTAGTACCTGTTGGAATATAAGCTAGATTTTTCTAGAAAGTCTATTTAAGTTCTGTACATGAATCTGATGCATCTGATACATGAATCTGTACTATGAACTTGCTTCACATATTCCAAGACAATTAAGAGTTCATTTGTACTAGTTCAGTGAATATATTATCTTGTAATCCTATAAATTACATCAAACCATGACTGAATGATATATCAGAAATTTCAGAGAACAAGTTTCTTCTGTTTACATATTATTGTCCATCAAATTGGTATCAGATCTAGCCAAAATCAGTCCAAGAAATGGTCATAATACCCCTGGAAAACAGCCCTGAAATCACCGTTAAATTAGTCAGAAATCACCCCGGAAAAACTGTCCAGAATTNAGATGACTGAAAATAAAATGTTTCCTTTGCGACTTCAAGAACAGCCTCTTCCCTGTTTTACTACAATTGTCAAAGACAAATCTTGGCTGTGGCATCTCAGGTACAATCATTTAAGTTTCAGCACTTTGTCAANTGATGAAAGCATTATTTGGTTCTCAAGATCTGTGGGAAATTGTGGAGAATGGTTATAATGAACCAGCTGATCAAACTACACTCAATCCACAACAATTGACAGCTTTAAAAGAAAGTCGCAAGAAGGACAAAAAGGCGTTGTATTTATTTATCAGGCAGTAGATGAAGCTATCTTTGAAAGGATTTCTGCAGCAGAAACTTCAAACGGAGCCTGGACAATTATCAGCACCGCATACAAAGGCGAAGATAAGGTGAAGATGGTTAGGTTGCAGGCTCTAAGAGGAGAGTTTGATTTACTTCGGATTAAAGAATTAGAATCTGTTGAAGAATATTTCAATAGAGTTGTTACTATATCCAATCAACTCAAAANCAAATGTGCAGGGAGCATATGACAAGGGGTATTCCTAATATTAATCGACAAGACCAAATCTGTGAATGTTGTGTATTTGGAAAACACCATCGTGTTCCTTTTCCTAGCGGGAAAGCAAGAAGAGCACATCAACGATTAGAGTTGGTACATTCTGATCTGCGCAGGCCAATGCGAGTTCCTTCTCTTGGAGGAAATCGATATTTCCTCACCTTCATCGATGATTTAAGCAGAAAATTATGGATATACTTTGTGAAACAAAAATCAGAAGTATTTAATGTTTTCAAGAGCTTTAAAGCTTTAGTTGAGAAGCAAAGTGATTGTCAATTGAAAGCAATACCATCAGACCGTGGGGGTGAGTATATGGCTAAAGAGTTTGGAGAATATCTTAAGCAAAATGGAATTTTTCATCAGCTCACTGTTCATTACAGCCCTCAACAGAACGGGGTGGCAGAACGGAAGAATTGAATTATTATGGAGTTAGTGCGTAGCATGTTAAAAANCAAGTTCATAGTACAGATTCATGTATCAGATGCATCAGATTCATGTACAGCACTTGAATAGACTTTCTAGAAAAATTTAGCTTATATTCAAACAGCCTCCCTTAAGGATCAAGCAATTTTGAAACTCCATCTCATGACCAAGCTTTTAAGATGCAAGAATCTAGCCGAGGAGGAACCTTTAGAGGTCGAGGCGGTAGAAGTAGCAGCCATGGAAGGGGACGTGGAAGAGGCCAATTTGAGAATTTTCCAGCCAACACAAATGATGGAAATAAGGGATATTATGATTGTGGAAGAGGCAGGAGTCGTGCAAGACAATTTGGAAGAGGACGAGGCATCACTCATCAGTAAGTTCAATGTCACTACTGCCATAAATTTGGCCACTTAAGCAAAGATTGTTATAAGAGGCTTAGAGATGAAAATCAAGAGTCTAATTTCCTACATGAAAATTCTGAAAAGATAAATGAAGAATCTGTTCTCCTTGCTTGCAATGTGGAAGAAGATTCTCTAGACAAAGTTTGGTATATTGATAGTGGTTGCAGCAACCACATGACCGGGAATCGTGGTAGCTTTATAACATATGATGATTCTGTCCAACGCGAAGTAAAGACGGGGGATGACAAACGACTTCGTGTAGAAGGATGTGGTGACATATCCATACAAACCAAGCAAGGTTCAAAGCGTGTTTCAAATGTATATTATGTTCCTGGTCTAAAGCATAACCTTTTGAGTGTGGGACAGCTTATGAAAAAAGGACATCACATATCTTTTCAGCAAAATGAATGTGAAATAAGAGACAAAAATTATGTGCTCATTGCAAAAGTGAAGATGACTGAAAATAAAATGTTTCCTTTGCGACTTCAAGAACAGCCTCTTCCCTGTTTTACTACAATTGTCAAAGACAAATCTTGGCTGTGGCATCTCAGGTACAATCATTTAAGTTTCAGCACTTTGTCAAAAATGTGCAGGGAGCATATGATAAGGGGTATTCCTAATATTAATCGACAAGACCAAATCTGTGAATGTTGTGTATTTGGAAAACACCACCGTGTTCCTTTTCCTAGCGGGAAAGCAAGAAGAGCACATCAACGATTAGAGTTGGTACATTCTGATCTGCGCGGGACAATGCGAGTTCCTTCTCTTGGAGGAAATCGATATTTCCTCACCTTCATCGATGATTTCAGCAGAAAATTATGGATATACTTCGTGAAACAAAAATCAGAAGTATTTAATGTTTTCAAGAGCTTTAAAGCTTTAGTTGAGAAGCAAAGTGATTGTCAATTGAAAGCAATACCATCAGACCATGGGGGTGAGTATATGGCTAAAGAGTTTGGAGAATATCTTAAGCAAAATGGAATTTTTCATCAGCTCACTGTTCATTACAGCCCTCAACAGAACGGGGTGGCAGAACGGAAGAATTGAATTATTATGGAGTTAGTGCGTAGCATGTTAAAAACCAAAAATTTGCCTCCACAGTTCTGGGCAAAAGCTGCAGCATCAGCTGGCTACATCTTAAATCATGAATGTACTAAAAGCGTGAAAGGAAAGACCCATGAAGAAGAATGGAGTGGCGATAAACCGTGTGTTTCCCATTTCAGAATTTTTGGCAGCATATGTTATTCTCACATACCATCTGAAANTTTGAGAATTTTCCAGCCAACACAAATGATGGAAATAAGGGATATTATGATTGTGGAAGAGGCAGGAGTCGTGCAAGACAATTTGGAAGAGGACGAGGCATCACTCATCAGTAAGTTCAATGTCACTACTGCCATAAATTTGGCCACTTAAGCAAAGATTGTTATAAGAGGCTTAGAGATGAAAATCAAGAGTCTAATTTCCTACATGAAAATTCTGAAAAGATAAATGAAGAATCTGTTCTCCTTGCTTGCAATGTGGAAGAAGATTCTCTAGACAAAGTTTGGTATATTGATAGTGGTTGCAGCAACCACATGACCGGGAATCGTGGTAGCTTTATAACATATGATGATTCTGTCCAACGCGAAGTAAAGACGGGGGATGACAAACGACTTCGTGTAGAAGGATGTGGTGACATATCCATACAAACCAAGCAAGGTTCAAAGCGTGTTTCAAATGTATATTATGTTCCTGGTCTAAAGCATAACCTTTTGAGTGTGGGACAGCTTATGAAAAAAGGACATCACATATCTTTTCAGCAAAATGAATGTGAAATAAGAGACAAAAATTATGTGCTCATTGCAAAAGTGAAGATGACTGAAAATAAAATGTTTCCTTTGCGACTTCAAGAACAGCCTCTTCCCTGTTTTACTACAATTGTCAAAGACAAATCTTGGCTGTGGCATCTCAGGTACAATCATTTAAGTTTCAGCACTTTGTCAAAAATGTGCAGGGAGCATATGATAAGGGGTATTCCTAATATTAATCGACAAGACCAAATCTGTGAATGTTGTGTATTTGGAAAACACCACCGTGTTCCTTTTCCTAGCGGGAAAGCAAGAAGAGCACATCAACGATTAGAGTTGGTACATTCTGATCTGCGCGGGACAATGCGAGTTCCTTCTCTTGGAGGAAATCGATATTTCCTCACCTTCATCGATGATTTCAGCAGAAAATTATGGATATACTTCGTGAAACAAAAATCAGAAGTATTTAATGTTTTCAAGAGCTTTAAAGCTTTAGTTGAGAAGCAAAGTGATTGTCAATTGAAAGCAATACCATCAGACCATGGGGGTGAGTATATGGCTAAAGAGTTTGGAGAATATCTTAAGCAAAATGGAATTTTTCATCAGCTCACTGTTCATTACAGCCCTCAACAGAACGGGGTGGCAGAACGGAAGAATTGAATTATTATGGAGTTAGTGCGTAGCATGTTAAAAAACCAAAAATTTGCCTCCACAGTTCTGGGCAAAAGCTGCAGCATCAGCTGGCTACATCTTAAATCGTGCATGTACTAAAAGCGTGAAAGGAAAGACCCATGAAGAAGAATGGAGTGGCGATAAACCGTGTGTTTCCCATTTCAGAATTTTTGGCAGCATATGTTATTCTCACATACCATCTGAAATGAGAGGTAAACTCGATATAAATCTGAAAAATGCATATTTGTTGGATATGCTGAGAATCCAAAGGCATATAAATTATATAATCCAGTTAATAAAAAGATTACTATTAGTCGGGATGTAATATTTAATGAAGAAGAGGCATGGGTGTGGAAAGATGAGAAAGAAATCCCAACTACTTTTGATCTTGATTTGTTGGAGCCACTTGAAGAAGAGATTACTCCACTTGTTCCATCATCACCGGCGCCACCATCATCTTCCTCTTCCGAAAGTTCAAGTTCAAGTGCACCTCCTAGGAAGACAAAAAGTATAAGTGAACTTCATACCCAGACTAGACGAATGTTGGAGGAAGACTTCATGGACTTTGCTTTATTTGCAGATGATAATCCTATTACTTTTGAAGATGCTACTAATGAAGAAAAATGGAGGATAGCCATGAAGCAAGAAATCGATGCAATTGAAAGAAATAAAACCTGGGATTTGGTTGACTTACCCAGAGGTAAGAAATCAATTGGATTCAAATGGGTGTACAAAACTAAACGCAATGCAGATGGAGAAATTGAAAATCACAGAGCTCATTTAGTTGTGAAAGGTTACAAACAGAAAGCTGGTGTTGATTATCAAGAGGTTTTTGCTCCCGTTGCGCGTCTTGAAACCATTCATTTAGTACTTGCACTTGCTGCTTAATTGGAGTATTTACCAAATGGACGTAAAGTCTGCGTTTCTAAATGGAGGCCTGAAAGAAGAAGTGTACATTGACCAACCACCAGGTTTCATCAAAACGGGAGTAGAAGATAAAGTTTTTTTACTAAAACGAGCACTTTACGGATTAAAGCAAGCTCCACAAGCTTGGTATGCACGAATTGATAGTTATTTCCTAAAGAATGGTTTTCAGAAATGTCCGTTTGAACACACTCTCTATGTAAGAGGACCGAATGGTGATATTATTATCATTAGTTTATACGTTGATGATTTAATTATCACCGGAAGTAATCCTAAGGATATTGATGACTTTAAAGAAAATATGAAGCAAGAATTCGAGATAACAGATTTGGGACTTTTACACTTCTTTCTTGGCATGGAGATAAAACAAAGCAATGCTGGAATTTTCATCTCTCAACAAAAGTATGCTAAAGAATTGTTGAAGAGATTCAGAATGCAAAATGCAAATCCCGTTCATACACCTGTTGCAGTTGGTTTAAAATTACGTAAGGATGACAATTCTGAACTTATTGATTCAACACTTTTCAGGAGTCTTGTTGGGAATTTAATGTATCTAACTGCTACGCGACCTGACATTGCTTATGGGGTCAGTCTGCTTAGCAGATTCATGGAATGTCCAAAGAAATCTCAATGGGAAGCTGGAAAAAGAATATTAAGATATATTCAAGGGACACTTTCAGAAGGAATTTTTTATCAGAAAGTAAGCAATCCTAAACTTGTCCGATTTTGTGATAGCAATTGGGCAGGAGACCATGATGACAGTAAGAGCACATCAGGTAATGTGTTTTTTGTCGGATCTGGTGCTATATCTTGGATGTCAAAGAAACAAGTTGTTATGGCTCTTTCAACAGCGGAGGCAGAATATATATCATTGGCTCTTGCTGGATGTCAAGCTCTTTGGATGAAATGGGTGTTGCAAGAACTTAAGCGAAGTTTTAAAGATTGTCCAGAAATATATTGTGACAATAGCTCTGCAATTGCTCTTAGTAAAGATCCTCTTTTTCACGGAAAAAGCAAACATATTTGAATCAAATATCATTTCATTCGTGATTTGATCAAGAATGGAGAAATTGTAGTTAAGTATTGCAGAAGTCAAGAACAAGCTTCAGATATTTTTACAAAGCCTCTAAAGGCAGAAGTATTCAAAGACTTGAAGGCGAAACTCAGAGTTACAACGACCTAGCTTAAGGGAGGCTGTTGGAATATAAGCTAGATTTTTCTAGAAAGTCTATTCAAGTTCTGTACATGAATCTGATGCATCTGATACATGAATCTGTACTATGAACTTGCTTCACATANGACTTTTACACTTCTTTCTTGGCATGGAGATAAAACAAAGCAATGCTGGAATTTTCATCTCTCAACAAAAGTATGCTAAAGAATTGTTGAAGAGATTCAGAATGCAAAATGCAAATCCCGTTCATACACCTGTTGCAGTTGGTTTAAAATTACGTAAGGATGACAATTCTGAACTTATTGATTCAACACTTTTCAGGAGTCTTGTTGGGAATTTAATGTATCTAACTGCTACGCGACCTGACATTGCTTATGGGGTCAGTCTGCTTAGCAGATTCATGGAATGTCCAAAGAAATCTCAATGGGAAGCTGGAAAAAGAATATTAAGATATATTCAAGGGACACTTTCAGAAGGAATTTTTTATCAGAAAGTAAGCAATCCTAAACTTGTCCGATTTTGTGATAGCAATTGGGCAGGAGACCATGATGACAGTAAGAGCACATCAGGTAATGTGTTTTTTGTCGGATCTGGTGCTATATCTTGGATGTCAAAGAAACAAGTTGTTATGGCTCTTTCAACAGCGGAGGCAGAATATATATCATTGGCTCTTGCTGGATGTCAAGCTCTTTGGATGAAATGGGTGTTGCAAGAACTTAAGCGAAGTTTTAAAGATTGTCCAGAAATATATTGTGACAATAGCTCTGCAATTGCTCTTAGTAAAGATCCTCTTTTTCACGGAAAAAGCAAACATATTTGAATCAAATATCATTTCATTCGTGATTTGATCAAGAATGGAGAAATTGTAGTTAAGTATTGCAGAAGTCAAGAACAAGCTTCAGATATTTTTACAAAGCCTCTAAAGGCAGAAGTATTCAAAGACTTGAAGGCGAAACTCAGAGTTACAACGACCTAGCTTAAGGGAGGCTGTTGGAATATAAGCTAGATTTTTCTAGAAAGTCTATTCAAGTTCTGTACATGAATCTGATGCATCTGATACATGAATCTGTACTATGAACTTGCTTCACATATTCCAAGATAATTAAGAGTTCATTTGTACTAGTTCAGTGAATATATTATCTTGTAATCCTATAAATTACATCAAACCATGACTGAATGATATATCAGAAATTTCAGAGAACAAGTTTCTTCTCTTTACATATTATTGTCCATCAGTACCTCCCTAATCTTGAAGCCAGTCACTTCATAAACATAATTTTGAGCAGTAGCTCTTTCGTCGTGTTTAGAATTACTCCTTACTGAAAATGATAAAAATTGCAGTTTTAATAATAGTCCACCGTAAAGACCCATAAATCCTGTATCTGGATCTCCAAGCCAGGCTAGTTTTGAAATAAACTACAACTCAGTTATGGCTTCTGCAGTCTCAAACATATATGCTTATTTAAATTTGTTTACATGGAAACACATGCCACTCTGATCAGCCAGTAGTCAATACTCACCAGGAGAACACCACGAGGAGGACGTGCACCAACTCGAAGATACCTGTCCGGATTCCTTAGAAATTCCTGAAATTTTATTGACAGTACGATGTTCTGAATCAAAAAGGATTACAAATAACAGATATATAAATTTATTAATTTATATATAGGCAATAATTCTGGGAAAACAGTGAGAACAACTGTGCACTTCTGAAAAACTGCAAAGCAATTGTTACACACATATTCTACATTTTTTGTTTTATATTATTCTATCATTTTTTAAGAGTGTAAAACAATTATTCTCACTGTTCTCATGCTAAAATATGTTCTCCTTCGAGCATGATCCTATATATACATGTAACCATAATCACGACAAAAAGGGCCAAATGTTCTTAGTATGTTAGGAATGTGTTAAATACCAAAATCTCTTCAAGCTCTTCCTTAGCTTCATCAACACCAGCAACATCAGCAAACGTTATACTTTCCCCCTGTTCATTTGCTTTAGCTCCGCTAGAGCTCCCAGACTTCTGATTCCTTAGCTGACCAGCTGTATGCTGTATGCATGCAAAGCAATCACCATGACTATTTACAAAAAAAAAAAGTGCACTGACAAAATAGAGCAGGCTATCATATGCCAGTCCAAACCTGGGAAAATTTAAAAGGGAACCGTTGAAAAAGCCCTGCTAGCACAGCAACATAGAATAAAGTAATCTGCATGCATCAAAACAAGGACAAGATAACTCTCATGAGTCAAGTACATTAAATGGAAGAAATGTATCAGTAACTTGTATGCATATATAATATGAAGTAATACAACTAAATATTCAAGAATAATGAATTTGAATCGAGTGCGAGGGAAAATTCCGATATAGTGTATGCTCACATTTTCCTTCAGAGTAAAAGAGAAAATGCTACAACATGATTTCATCAAGGCCAGAAAAGCTTGTATGATAATGAAAGATAAATATGGAGCTAAATTTAATTTACTATACTTTACAATGAAAAAAATATGGAGCTAAAAATAAAATACTATACTTTACACGGAATTCTCTTCTATAGTTTTATATAATTTCTTATTCTTATTTTTACTCCTTAGCTTTAATATTTATTGGTGATCTAGAATTTCAAGCCCACTGTCACTTGTATTGTCCTGCCAGACAACCAACATCAGTTACACAGTTTATAATATATTTTAGCCATTTTAGTATTCAAGAAGCACAATATAGTCTAGTATCTGTGTTGATTCCCTACAAGTAAAAGCAACTTTTAGTAGGGATCTTAGTGCCATAACAGAGGGATTACCTATTTATATATCGTTTGTCATTCTAGAGTGATCTCTCACTTCCAATTAATGTTTGAATATTTAATGGACTGTGATGACATTTCATAGAAGACAAATTATGACATACTTTATGTAAGAAAATCTAATAACCTTTAATCAATAAGAACTTTTAGTGTATCGTAATTACTTTTTATAGTAACTATTGTAACTACTTTTTTAAAAAAAATAATATAACAATTCTAAGTGGATTGTGACTATTTTTATCAAATTATCCAAATTAACTATGAAATAGAGTTGTACAACCAAAGCATTGTTCAACGCTTTTATCCTATATTCTCTTTCATCCAACTATGCACAGTTTTACTTCTCAAAAGACCCATCTATTTAAAGCATTTACTCTTTAGATGTTCTTCTTGCTATTTCTAAGTTATCCAAAGTATGTTAACGGGTCAGGTTTGGATCAGATCTAACTAAATCCATATCCATATCCATTAAGTTTATCGTATTTAGGTCGAGTTTTCAGTAGGATTTTTGACAACTCGATCCATGTTCAATCCATTAGAACTTCATGTTATCAGATCAGATCAAACTCATACACTAACTAATAGTGCATGGGTAAAAAACTTATACAAAATCAAAAGAAAAATGGAAAATAAGATATTTTTGAGTTCTAAAAAAATATATGATATATATAGTATAATATATATATAATCATGGGATGTGTCAGCTTCCAATTGTAACCAAGATTAATGATAATATTTTGTCAAAAATATAGTACATATAGTACATGTATATTTTGTCATATAGTACTTATAATTTTGTCATATAGTACATGTATATTTTGTCATATAGTACATGTATGTATGACAAGTGGGGGTCATTCAAGAACCAACAAGATGGAACGAATAATTTTTTGAATTTCTTCGATATGGACTTCAAGAAAACTTGATTAAAACCTATAAAAAAAAAAGGAATGTGTTGCGCATGTGATGATCACATCTCATATTAGAGTTAAATTAGACTACAAGACATTGAAGTGTTAATTTTATGGGAAGAAAATTATAAGGGTTATAAGTTTTAAAACAAAGAATTAAGATTGTGTTTGGGAACCTTGATTTCATTTCAAATGATAGATTTCAAATGACAAGATTTGAGTTGTCATTTCAAATTCTCATATTTGTACTAATATTTGAATTCCATGGAATTCAAATGAAATCCAAATCCAAATTCTTATGGTTACCCAAACATGTCATTTGATCAAATCCAAAATTTCAAATGAAATTCATGCTCTCAAAAAGACTATAAGAGTGACTGAAAGTAGTATAGAAAGATTCGAGGAACAAGATAGTGTGCATAATCATCTTACTCCTTCATTTACTTCTGAAGCTGTTTTAGTTCCTCTAAATCAAAAAATAATGATTNTAAATCCAGAATTTTAAATGAAATCCATATTCTCAAAAAGACTATAAGAGTGACTGAAAGTAGTACAGAAAGATTCGAGGAACAAGATAGTGTGCATAATCATCTTACTCCTTCATTTACTTCTGAAGCTGTTTTAGTTCCTCTAAATCAAAAAATAATGATTAGGTATTTTAGTTGTATAAATTAAGTATATTATTAGGAACATTCTAGATTATAGTAGTAGGATAATAAAATGATTTGTTTCCTTTAATTAAATATAATAGTAGATATAGATAATTTTTTAGTTTTCTTTTCATTAAGAAATTACTTGGCTTCCAAGTAATACTTTATCTATATAAACTCTTGTAACCTTTCATTATTGAATAGAGATGAATATTACGAATTAATTTTATTCGGTAAATCTAAGGAATTCTTTGTGACTTAACCGATTCTTTGTAGAAGCAGGTATTTACCCTTTGTTTTTCCCTTTTCCCACTAGTGATATGATAGCAAATCTTTCAACAAAAAGGTATTTATGCGGAAATATTTGTCAAACATTTTGATGTAATGGGACTTATGAATAATTAAGTCGTGAGATTAAAATATCATTTCAAGTATCGTGGAAGTACATATCCAAATTAGTTTTGATGAGCATAATTATTACCCATAGTAGAGGTGACCTTGAACATACACTTTATAATGCCCATACTTCAATAACAGATATGAGTGGTAGGTGAAACCAATAATGTCATACTTGATGCTCTTGATCTGATTTTAATAAGAGCATGTATCTACGTGGATAAGGGTAAATATTTTCTCGAATGAATTTCTGGCATTATTATGGGTGTCAATGGTGGTGGAACAAATGAAAGGATGCTTCCCATGGAACATATCAGGTGACTTGCCATTAATAGGGTAACTGAAAATGTTTGGTTGACTGGCCATTGATAGGGTAGCTTCATATGATGATAATTCAATTCTTTATTTCATATGATGTACATAACCATCTGTCTTGTATACAAAGTTGAAGGAGAGTTTACAGGGAGTCTTGCAATCACCATTGACTTTTATGCTTCATGGTAAACATATAGTTGTCAACTTGTCATTTTAACTCATCTACTGTTTTCCAAGTTTGGTAGACAGAAATTAGAAAGCTGGGTATATCATCTCAGTGACACTGCTAGGAATTATGCAATAGGAGGGGGAAGGGGTGAAACCTTCTAAAATGCATAAAACCGTATATATGTGTGTGTGACTGCAAATATATATCCCACAAAACTTTCCATCATTCAAAAAAGGACTGCAAGTTGTATAGAGTTTATAATTTTGTTCCAACTTATACATCTACATCTGTAATTTTACCTGCCGTTGTTCCAACTTATACATCTACATCTGTACTATATGACCTTTATGTATATAAAGGTATCAAAATTCAAGATAATTATTAATAAATATTTCATAAGTAAATTGTATACCACTGTTCAAAAGTAGATGGCCATATAAGTTGGACCGAAAGAATTCACAGCTTATCAAATAAGAAAGATGAAACTAAATCTCCTAATACTTATCAAGCAGAAAAGATTAATCTATTGGTTGTGATCATGTTGTGGTAGATGCTATGTTCAATTAGAAACACAATTAGCTCTTATTCCGGAAATTGTAAAGGTCGGAAGAAATTTAGAAAGTGGTAGCAAGGCTTGGTGAGGCATTAGATTTGGTTGTTATGAAATGTGTACACTCTAGAAGCTAAAAGCAAAAATAAAAGATAACCTACTTTTGCTACAATATTATTTAAACTAATCTTGTTTAGCTTCACTGAAATAGTATATAACTACGATAATTGTGAAAGACAAAATTATTATAAACAATCTTGTTTAGCTCCAACAGTACACACCTAAAAATTTTCCACTCAAGTTACTATTAACACAGATATAGTTTCAAAACATTTTTTATCAAACAAATATAACGATATTAGATGCTATTAGCAACAACAAAAAAACAACTTACCAATGCAGAATTCAAGAATCCACCCGACCTCTTATCTGGNAATCTTCACAAAAAATACACACCTAAAAAATTTCCACTCAAGTTACTATTAACACAGATATAATTTCAAAACATTTTTTATCAAACAAATATAACGATATTAGATGCTAAATTAGCAACAACAACAAAAAACAACTTACCAATGCAGAATTCAAGAATCCACCCGACCTCTTATCTGGCGACCCAAACTCAACACCAAATTCAACCATCTTCTCATACGTTGCCTTAATATCACTCAGACGAGTAGTGGTATAAACAATTCTCTTCGACGCCACTATACTCCTCAACAACTCCGAATCCTGCACTGCACCACCACTCTCCGTCTCATCACTCCCTTTAACATCCTTCAATTTAAACATTATAATTACACCATCAACCTCAACTTTCTCAACCCGATTCCCATTAACCTTACTCAAAAAATCACTATAAGGTACACTAATCAATGTAGTTTGAGGCCTCGGGTCCGAACCAGCCAAAGCAATATTAGGCCTAAACAACCTCATAACAAATATAAAAATTCCTAACTGTAATAACAATATACCAATTTCTTGTGCGTGAATTATCGGTTTCCACTCCCATTTTCCACTTTTTCCCCACCACCCACCTCTCTTTTTTTCCTTTTTTCGACTCGAACCCAAAGAACTAGCTCTAACTCCATTGTTTTTGGGGTTCTTGGTATCATTCTGCTCTGCAGATGGCTCTGTTTCTTGCTCAGCTTTGGCTCGAATTCGATAAAGATTGAATCTTTGTGAATTTCTCCACACCCCACCTTGTCCATAGAGATTAATTGGTGAAAAAGATGAACTAGTGATATAAAGATTGGATTTTTGACATAAATTTCTGAATTGATTGTTAAAGAAAGTGTATTTATGAATATGTTTTGATTTAGGGGTTGAGTTTATGAAGTATTTTGTGTGAATTATGGGTTGTGGAGGGTGGATTGTTGACATTTTTTAAGGTCTATGGGGTTAATTCAAATTAAAGAATTAAAAGATTATATATGTGTGTCCAAAGAAGGAGATTGGTTGGAGTTGGGGGAGAAGTGGAGGGAGAATGTGAGCCGTTGGATATGAAGCATTGTCATCAGCTTCAACTGTTGTAGTTAGTTATGTTAAGTTGTGCTTTGCTGAATATGAAAATTAATTGTTCTTGAAGATAAAGTTTGTAGAATTGAAATTTTAAATTGAATAAAAATTATTTAGATTAATTAAATTTTATGATTTCTATTGAATATTAGATTATTTTTTTCATTACTGTATTTGGACCATAATTTAAAGTTATCTGATTATAAAAATCAAAATTTTTCATGTTCTTTAAGAGTATTTTTAAAGAAAAGAATTAAAAAAAACTAATCCATTCCATTTATATTTCACTTGTAAGAAAATTTCGTTAATATATACAAAATCAAAAAAAAACATTTTTCTTTAAATCTAAGAAATAAAATTTACATTTGACTAGAGCATTTACAACTAAATTGGTTAGCTAAAATGATGTAAAATATATATTACTTAAAATTTGTTAAATTTATAATGTAATATATTGTGTTTCAGTACTATTAGCTATAATAAATAGCTATATTTGAAAAATAATTTTTTATTATTTTCAAATTCCAATGGTCATTAAATTTTTAAATATATAAATACATAATATATACACACACATATACATATATAAAAGCCAATTTTATAAATTAAAATAAAATTAATTAATTTTCTTATTCAATAGAAGTGAAAACAAAAAAATATATAAATAATGAAAAGATATATTTTTATATGTATCTAGTGTATTAAAATAAAAATATAAATAATTGAAAAAATAATAAAATATTTAAGTATGAGAAAATTTAATTAAAAAAATTATATTTATCCATTATAAAATATTAGGGTATAGATAATTATAGCAGGAGATGACGTTGATTGATATAGATAATGAATTGTGTTTCAACAAATATATAGAATGAAGTTGAGATATCTAAAATTTTAGATAACATGAGTTTTGTCTTGTAGGGATTTATTTTTTAGACAATATATATAATTATTAACAGTTGTTGAGTGCTAAATAGACATTATAGCTGAGGAGTAAAGATGCTCTTAGGTCGAGAAAAGAAGGCTCATGATTGAAATAAGTAAAATATCAAAGTTCTAATAAAATATTCATGTTGATCAATTGTGAAATTTATTCCTTTTAAATTTTAATATTTACAAACATGTATTTCGATCATTTTGTCAAAAAGATGAATATTAAGTATTCCACTGTTAATTTGTTTTAAAATAAAATTTTGATTAAAATGAAGTGTTAAATATAAAATATCACGGTAATATTCATGTGAAAATTTTTTAATTTAAAAATCGTGAAAACTTTTACTAAATGTTGTAGAACCAAACTATAATTAAAAATGTAAAAAGAAATATTTAAATAAATTTTTTATTATGATTTCTGCAAATGAAATTATAGTTTTATACTATTTTTTATTATAGTTTTGCCGAATTTATCTACTGTTTTCAAATTAAATTTTTTTTGTACCTATAATTTCATTCAATTAAATCTTCCGGAAAATTACTATTTTGGACCAACATATATTCTAAACAATTTCCTTGAGTATGATCATATTCTGCTTATCCATTTCTTATTCAAATTCTTGTCACATTACACAAAATACATTCCATATATAGCAAGTAAAATACTCCATTAGATAGCCCCTGAATTGGAGGATCTAGCAAACCGATCAGCCAAACAAAGATGTCTAAAATTAGCAACTCACAAGAGCACATGCATAACATTCTTGTATGATTTTCAAATCAGGTTTTTTCCAGTCATTTCTGATCTTTTCTCACATGACCTCTGTTAAATTAGTTTCTTTGTGTTGCTCAAATGATAAAGTTGATATCTTGATACATATTTGATATGGGATTGTAAGTTAGAAATTTTCAGTTGTAAATTAAAATGTCATACTGTTAAGGATATATAATCATTAGAGTATATTTAACCAAAGATTTATAAATGGCTATTGATACAAAGAGTATTCAAGCTTTCCTATGGAAAGCTCTTAACTTTATGATAGAAGCTTGTTATAATATTGTACAGGCATATCCAAAAACTTCTCTTGTATCAACAACTGTATTCTTTCTGTATGTGTTTGTTCCGTTAGTATTGTTGTTTTTGATTTGCTCTTTGGTTGCTTCTGCCATAGCTGTTGTTGTTTATAGAGTGTACTTTCGTGATGATCTTGAAGGTTTTGATATCGTTAGAGGATATATAAAAACAGATGACAAGACCCCGATTATTAGNCGATGATCTTGAAGGTTTTGATATCGTTAGAGGATATAAAAAAACAGATGACAAGACCCCGATTATTAGAGAAAATGATATGGGTAAGAATGTTATTGTCTTGGGTCAAAGCGACACGACTAGAAGAAGAAATGTTAGTGAGAAAGATAAAGAAAGTTATGTGCAGAGAAGCGTTGAGGACAAAGATGTTGTGCGTCAAGCTGGAAAAAAGGATGATATGTTTGATAAAACTGCGGTGGTAGAGGAAAATTTAAAGGAAATAAGAGAGGTGAACGTATATCCTGATGATAAGAAAGAGGAGCCTTCTTCGCATCAGGCTTCACAGATTGTCGCGTCTCCTCCATTCACTTCTGGTTGTCATGAAGCGGCTACACATTTTTCTGGTGTTAAAGCTGAAGAAGGAGAAAGTTCAGATGACTCGGAAGAAGAGGATGGACGCGAGGATAGGAATAAGGCTGTAGAATGGAGTGTGGATGATCAAATGAATCTCTCACATGTTGGAAATATTGAGATGGAAAGGAACACAAGGCTGGAGAATTTAATTGCAAGGCGCAAAGCTAGAAAGTTATTAGATATACATGTCAGAAATACACTAATGAGAACTGCCACCAATGACTCTCGGGATTTTATTCCTTCCATAATAACAGCAAGAAAGAACCATTTTCTTTCTAGCAATTCTGAACTGTCACCGCTTCCTGGTTCAGCTCCATCTGTTTTATTACCAATGCACAAAAGTCCTTTTGATATTTCTTTTGACCCAGAAGAGAAGTACATTCCAACTGGGGACAGGTTTAAGAAAGAAATTCTTGCAGAACAACAGAAGGAAGCAACGTTTTGCAGGCATGAGAGCTTTGGTCGTGGCACTTTCTCTCCCATAAAGTCCTTGCAAGATAAAGAAGTCCATAATTTTTCATTCCATCACGGGCCTTCTAAGAAAACTGAAGCCTCCAGAACAGGACATCAATCAGGTAATATGAGATCTAATATCCCTTCGTTAACTAGTTGAGGAGTAAAATAAATTTATTTTTGTTGCATAACTAAATAATTGTATACAGAATCTACTGAAGGAAATGAGGAAGAGGGAAGTGAAGTGGAAAAGAAACAGATTGTGCATGAAAAGATTAATGAGAGACCAATATCTTCATCTTCTTCGGAAGAAAATATACCATTGTCCGGGGCCAACAAAGATGAACTTTTGAAATCTCTCTCTTCCTTGGCTCAGAAGGACATGGATTCAGACAGAGATGATAATGATCATGAAATTCACGTCCCATATAATACTGATAGACTTCTGTATGAAAAGACAGAAGGGAACTCCTTTTTTGGGGAGAAGCGCACATGTCATGCTCCTAGCAATTCTTTAGCTTCGGACCTGCAGGTGGAGGTCTCAGAAGTTGGTTCACCACAGAGCACTTCATCAAACGAAAAATCTTATATCTTTGATGATTATGTTAACAAAGAAGTTACTTCTGGCAGTGAAGATATGTTGGCAGATTCTTTACAACCTTCTGGAGTAGATATGAATGAATCAAATACGAGGGAAGTAAATGAAGTCGGTGAGAAAGATATCACTGATGCTGGGTTCTCAAGTAATAACCACAACTTAGATCCTAATACACCAGACTTGCAACCAGAAAAAGTTGTTCGACAGGAGGAGATTAGTTCTCACTCGCAACTTTCAAATTTACCTGACAACATTCAATGCCAGACCACCGATGTCAAGCCAGACCACCCATCTTCATCTGATGCTCATGCATCTACTTCTGAAAATTTAGAGGTCAGACACCTTATTTCTTACAGCGAAATAGGGACTCTTTGCACATCATGTATTAAGAAAAACGAAATAACATATATAGTAGGTGTAGTAGTACTCGTTAATAATTTTATTTATGCCTTAGAAATCAATTTATATGATTTTTCTTTTATTTATTGCATATATTGAAATCAAGATATATGTCAGAATAATTTTATTTATGCTATATATGATTTTTCTTTTATTTATTGCATAGTCATATTGTATTGTTTAACTTAATCTGATGCCACTGGAAATGGAGAGCACATGGTAAATGTCAGAATGATGCTTTTGTTGATATTTTAATTAATGATTTAGCATTATGTACACTTCATTTTTTATATATAAAAAAAATTCTCCTGATTATACCCACTGTAGGTTGGAATGATCACTATTATGCAGGATTCATCTGCGTCACAAAATGTGTTCAATCAAGATCATGAAGAAGAGATTAAGAACATTGATTCTGATGTGAAAAACAAGGAGCTTCAAGAAGTAGAAGAGAAAGAAATTAAACCTGCAACTGAAGCAACAACATAGTAGAGGAATTTGAAAGACAGATCAGACTAGAGAGTTACACCTGCTTCAAAAAATTTCAAAGGCAAGGGAACAGAAAGTTACTAGAATTGAAACCTGGGACTGGTAAACTTGCACTATGAAAGGGTAGGAGCTGGAAAATCCAATGAAGACCCCAGTGTACTTGTGGAAAATTTCAAGTTACAAGATATTCCAAGGTATGGAGGTTCAGTTGTACAAATGAAATTATTAGCCAGCATCAAGTAGCTTCTATGTATTTGCTAGTCAAAAATTTGTAGAAGTAAAGAAAAACAACTGTTTTTGTCAAATTATACTAGCGAATGAAATGCGTAATTGAAAAGGGACAACCAGAAGAAAATATTGTGTACATTTGTGGTGGGTCATTGGTAAATTATTCTGCGCTTTACTTCTGTTATATTTGGTAGATTAGAGAAGATAGAATAACAAGAAGAAAAGCATAATAAAGCATAAAGTTCATAACTAGTAGCTTAATCATGCAGACTGTGCAGTAATTCTTACTTTGTGCTATAGTAAGTAGTTGTCTTAATATAAGCAGTAATCAGTTCTCTTGCTCTATACACAAAATCAAAAAAGGGTTCTGAGAATTGCTTATTGTTGAATATGTTATATGTTAAAGAAAACATTAAAAGGTTTTCTGTATGTTTAGATGGAGGGTGCAGGGTGATACAGTTTCATTTTTGGCTTTCAATAATGAATATTGAAGG
>QRFB01012060.1:0-27038 GCA_008931105.1 Oenanthe javanica
CCGCGATTAATTTTCAGATATTGTATTCAACCCCCCTTCTACAATATCAGGGACCAACACCAACCCTGGTGAGGGTATCTCTGAGGTGTTTCAAAGATTGAATAAACGGATAAACGAGCTCAACCTAAATGAGAAATATTATAAGAACTAGGAGGTCAATAGGAAGTTTTTGCTAAACTTACCCGAGCATCTGGAACACAGGATCACAACAATCCGGGAGTCTAGGGACATGAAGGAGGTAACCCTAGAAAGACTCTACGAAGTATTAAAAACATATGAATTGGAACAGATCCAGACCAGAGAAATGTATGGAAGAGGTAAGGTTATGAGTTCCTCCAAACCAATGATAGTGGAAGCACCAGAGAAGATGGAATTGAAGGCTGCTGTACCTTCAAATAATTCAATGGGGTATGTGATTCCAGAAATTGGACATACTTAAGATAAACAAGAAGATAGTGGGATCTACTCTTTGGAAAAACTAGATCAAATAGAAGATGAATATCTAGCTATGGTTGCTAGGAGGTTTGGCAACATGAGATTCCGAAGAAACTCCTCCTACAGAGTTAAACCAAAATTTGGAAGGTTTAAAAAAGAGGGTTTTTCAACAGTTGTATCAAAAAGAGGCTACAAGACCGGATTAGTTGATAGAAGCAAGTTTCGTTGCTTCAACTGCAATGAGCTAGGCCACTTTGCAACTGAATGCAAAAAGCCAAAGCAAGGGAAGAAGAGAGACTCTTATGAAGAGCTCAAGGAAAACTATGATGCACTCGTGAAAAAGCATCAAGGCAAGTCTTATCTAGCAGAGGGCAAAATATGGGATGACTCAGACAATGATGAAGAGTAAGAGCTGGGAAATCTTGCTCTTATGGCTTCATCCGAGGAATCACCATCTTTAATACGTCAAAGAGGAAAAGATGTAATTCCCTTTTGCCCTAATATGTTTGCTTTGCTAGGTAAAGAACTAGATGGTGAAAGAGGTAGAGTTAAACAACTAATTCTCAAAAACAAAGTTCTAACTCATGAGAATGATGTTTTAAAATTGTTAAAACGAAAAAATGACAAGTTGACAGAGAACTTAGCTTTTCAAGTCAATAGAGTCAGTTGTTATGTTAAAGTTGAAGCCTATCTGATAAATCAAATAGAGGAAGAAGAGAAGAAGAGTCTAGCCTATAAGAATTCCTCTTATATTGTAAAGAACCTAATTGAATAACACGAGATAAAATGAAAAGTTGGAATAGGCTTTGAGTATAATAAATCAGTAGGAAAGCCAAGCAACATAACCCCATTCAGAAAGAGTGCTGAAGAAAGGGGTATCCCACATGTTGTTAAAGACACACCAAAACCTCTTTCCATAACCCCTATAGCTGAACCAATCCTTGAGAGCTCTATCTTAATTGCTTATGAAATGAAGTTAGAGGATCTCGAGGAAGAAAATAAAAGAGAGGAATAAGCTAAGGACATACAAGGAGTTAATGTCCAAAAAGAAAAGAGTGCATCTAAGACACTAGTGGAAGATGTAGGAACTTCTAAATCGCCCAATCCTGGTATAGGTGCTAAAGACTTAAAGAATAATGTGAACAAACCTAATACGTTTGTTAATAGTAGGAATAGTAACAACATATATCATTCTTCTGAGAAATTTAAAACTGCTGATAAAGTTGAAGTAGAAACTGTTAAGACACCTATTATTTTAAATAACATTCCTATTATTGATGTATGCCATAAACCTTGTGATGTTTCAAATTGTATGTTATGTGATTTTAATGCCATGACTGGTTATTTCAAACGCATGATTGCTAATGAAGATAACATTCACCTAGACAACACATCAATAATAAATTTACAAAATCCAAGACTGCGATTCCTTCACCTGTTAAGAAAGAAACATATATTCCTAAGTATAAACAGAAAGTTGTTACGACTATTTATAAGAAAGTAAGTACTGTCAAGGTGGATGATACTGTTATTCGAAAAGGATCTATTGTCAAAGCTAACAAAGGTCAATTCTTTATGTATGTCGGGCCCAATCAATTTTGGGTTCCGAAGACGAATTAATCTGTTTGATATTTATAGAGAGTTAAACAGGTAAACAGGGTTTTATGGATCCTGGACAGTGGATTTTCAAGGTATATACCGGAGATAGAGCCTTGCTATCAAACGTGTTTGAAACAGATGACCCAATCGTCACCTTTGGAGATAACAACAAAGGAATGACTACGGGATATGTCAAGTTAAATACTCAAAATGTTATCATTGAAAACATCTCTTTAGTGGAAGGACTTAAGCATAATCTACTCAGCATCAGTCATTTCTGTGATAAAGGATACAAAGTAAACTTTATCAAGGAAAAGTATTTAATAGATCATTCTAAAGACGACAAATTGGCCTTATGTGGAGTAAGGAAATGAAACTTGTACGTAGCCAATCTCAACTCAGGAACTCAAGATGAAGCAAATTATTTTTATTCAAAGGCTTCATCAGAAGAAAGCTGGCTATGGCACAAGAAACTCTCACACCTAAATTTCAAAATAATGAACTCTCTAGTCAATAGGGATTTGGTGAGAGGACTGTCTCTGATGGAATTTACACAGGAAGGATTGTGTGAGACATGTCAGAAAGGGAAGTCAAAAAAAGTAAGTCACAGAGGCACATACACTACAAACATCACTGAACCACTTCAACTCCTACACATGGATTTATTTGGTCCAATCAATATTATGTCTATGTCAAGGAAAAAATATGCCTTAGTGATTGTAGATGACTTCACAAAGTACACGTGGGTTTTATTCTTGAACTCTAAGGATGAAAATCGATAATTGGTGATTGATCATGTAAAGCTGATTGAGTTAGATTCAAAGTTAATTTTCCGGGCAATTAGATCAGATAATGGAACAGAATTCAAGAATGAAATTCTGAATAACTTTTGCTCAGACAAAGGGATAACAAGACAATACTCAGCACCAAAAACTCCGTAACAGAATGGATTTGTAAAAAGGAAAATAGAACCCTGATTGAAGCTGCAAGAACAATGTTAAGTGAATCAAGGTTACCTATCTACTTCTAGGCTGAAGCAGTAAACATAACATGTCTTACCCATAATCGAAGTCTGATCAACAAAGATCATATGAAGACTCCCTATGAATTAATGGCTGATAAGAAACCTACTCTCAGGTACTTTCATGTATGTGGAGCCAAATGTTATATGCTGAAAGATGGAGATGAACATCATGGCAAGTTCAAGGCCACAACACATGAAGCTATTTTTGTCAGTTATTCAAGATAAGCATATTGGGTGTACATAATTGATCAACACCAAGTAAAAGAAAGTGTCAATGTTATTTTTGATGACACTAAACTCTCAAGTATCCAAACTGAAGATTCTTCTGAGTCATTAAGATTTAATAATTATCCAGACTCACATTCTGATGATGAAGAAGAACCTGAGGTTGCAGCAGGAAATGATAATGACAATAATGATAATGATGCAGGTAATAGTGGTGAAAACAATCGTAACAGATACACAACATGACAATGTATATCGAGGCGAATCATCAAGATCAAACCTACAAAGGGAAATGATATGGATCAGAGATCATCCTTTTGAATTGATCATAAAAGATCCAGATGTTAGAGTTAAAACCAGAAGAACAACTTCAAATGAATGTTTATTTCAAGTTTTTCTATCTCAAAAAGAACCAAAGAGGATTGAAGATGCATTAACTGATCTGGATTGGGTTCTTTCCATGCAAGAAGAGCTCAATCAGTTTGAGAGACAAGAAGTCTAGAACTGGTACCCAGGCTAAAAGATATATCTATAATTGATACCAAATGGGTATACAGGAACAAGTTAGACGGTGATGGCATTGTTACAAGAAACAAAGCCAGACTAGTGGTAAAGGGTTACTCCTAGGAAGAGGGAATTGATTATGACGAGACCTACACACCAGTTGCAAGACTTGAAGCGATGAGGATAGATCTGGCATTCGCAGCACATTAAAATTTTAAAGTCTATCAAATGGATGTGAAGAGTGCATTTCTGAATGGCAGTTAGAAGATGAAGTATATGTGGAACAAGCCTCTGGCTTTGAAAATCTAGATTTTGCTGATTTTGTGTATTTTTTATTCAAATCTCTCTATGGACTCAAGAAAGCACCGAGGACATGGTATGCCACCCTCTCTGAGTTTTTACTTGAAAATGGTTTCATTAGAGGTGTCATAGATAAAACTCTTTTTTAAATTACATGATAAAGATATGATATTTGTCCAAGTTTATGTTCAGGATATTATATTTGGTTCTACTAATGAAAACTTGTGCAAGAGATTTGTTAAGTTAATGCATAGCAGGTATGAGATGAGCATGATGGGTGAGCTGTCATTCTTCCTTGGATTGCATGTAAAGCAAAAGGAAGATGAGATTTTTATTTATCAATCAAAGTACGTAAGGGATCTTCTGAAAAAATACAGTCTAGAAGATTCTTCATCGGCAAAAACCACAATGCCAACAGCCACCAAGCCTAACAAAGATGAAACTGGTAAGAAAGTTGACATCACAAGCTACAGAGGTATGACAGGCTCATTATTATATCTAACTGCTAGTAGACCTAATATACTGTTTGCAACATGATTATGTGCAAGGTTTCAATCTGACTCTTGGGAATCTCATCGTATAGTTGTTAAAAAAATATTTAGATATCTGAAGGGTACACCAAATCTTGGAATTTGGTAACCTAAGGATACAAGTTTTGACCTAATAGGCTATACAGATTCAGATTATGCAGAATGCATGATGAATAGGAAAAGTACTTCTCGAAGCTATCAATTTCAAGGACGTCGGTTGATCTCCTGGTACAGCAAGAAACAATACTCAGTATCTACCTCGACAGCCGAAGCAGAATACATTGTGGCAGGTAGCTGTTGTGCACAAATCTTGTGAATAAGGAATCAGCTAAATGACCATGGACTTGTGTTGAACAAAATTCTAATTTTCTGTGACAACACAAGTGCTATAGCTATTTCCAACATTCTAGAACCAAGCACATTGACATAAGGTATCATTTTATCCGAGAGCATGTCATGAACGAAACTGTGGTGCTACACTTTGTACCCACAGAAGATCAAATAGCCGACATCTTCACGAAATCACTTGATGAATCCACTTTCTCTAAGTTAGTTAGTGAACTAAGGATGTTAAACAATGACTAATTTTTGGTTGCTAGAAATTCAATTGAGTTCAAAAATATTAAATGTTGATATTTAAAAAATTTATGAAGTTCGAATCAACAATATTCCACGGCTTATTAATATTTGGATAAATTATCTTGAGAATAATTTAATACTCTTGATAGATAATTATTTCAAGTATAGCATAAGTACTTATTTTTTTATTATAATTATGTATTTATTTTAAGTATTTTATAAGCATTAATATGCAAATTATTGTTATTTGTCTTAAATTTCTAATTAATAATTGTTTGATAATATTTAATTTATTATTATTATTTATTCTAAAATTTGAATAAATTTTTTATTATTTTATTTCAAATTAAAGAACAATTAATAATATATGTAATTATTATCTTATTCTATTTCATTATATTATAAATATAACATCACTTCTATTTTTTAAATCGGCATGACCTTTAATATAAAAATCGACATAACCTTTTATTTATAATAAAACTCATACCGAGTGTTATAACAAGAGTCAAACCTAGTCTATTTATAAAAGGCATACCAAGTGTATTAGTTATTTTGTTTTATTTTTATAATAATTCAGCATGACTTTTATTTAAAAGATTAGGCATGATTATTTTAAATAAAAATCGGCATAACTTTTTATATACATAAAAAAAGTCATACCGAGTGTTAAAATCAAAGTCATACTGAGTGTGCATATTATAAGTCATACCGACGGATTTTGTATTTATTTTTATTTCCTTTAATTATTAAAAGGCATACAGTTTATTTCTTTTAATAAGTCATACTCAACCATTTATATGCACACACACATATACACACGATCACAGAACTCTAATAGGACTTTTCAAGAACCTTTCAATTTTGATCCATTTCAGCTGATCTCAATTGCTTTATTCCTTGATTAAAAGCATATATGCTTGCCGGTGTGTATTGAAATCAATCAAAACAGCCGAAGTGCTGCCCAAATCGATTCAAGCCTGGACTGATCTTGATTGGTGTTTACGGATTAATGATTGATTCTGATTTTGTTGTGTTTATTAAAGTTAAAGGACTGATTATGTAGTAATTTGGTGATAATGATCGTTTTAAAAGTAATTTTGTTGTTAGGGTTTCGACTTTTTGGGTAATTATATAGAATTTTGTGCTTAAATTCGATTTAATTAGGAGTTATTACAATTTTTTTCTTTTATAAAATTTGAAATTAATTATAAAGTAATTAAAATGGCTGATAATTGTGAAATAGTCAAGACAAATTTTGTAGGATTTTTTAATCCAGTGAATTGCTCAATTGAGAGGTTTAGGCTATGGATCATATTTTTAAATGAGCATTCACTAGTCAGAACCGCAATTACATTGGGCGCCCCGTTACAAGTTGAAGCTTTAAGGGCCCTGTACACTATAGCCAGGAACATAACAATTGCAGCAAGTGTACAATTTTCCTTCACCATTGGAGAACGTGAGTACATGGTGACTGAAAATGATGTAAACAAAATGTTAGGGTTCCCAACTGACAATTTCGTTGATCCACCATCTGTTCCAGAAATACTTGAATTTTTCTATGCAATTCAATATCAAGATGACATTAACCTGGTGAAAATGTCAAAAGCCAAGGTTTGAAAATGGCAACTTCAACAATATCTCTTCACTTCTTCAGAATATTAGGTATTATGTAGCCCATAACAGAAGGATTAATTTTGGGAAGCTGATATTGAAATAAATTATAAAGAAAATGGGAACGCTAGAGAGCAGGGAACAGAATGTGACATGCTACTATCTAAGATTCTCAATGCTATTCATGAATGATCTACTTTTAGATGAGGATAAAGCACTGTTCTAAAACAGCCTTGTAGAAGTATCTCCAACTTCACAGAAAATGTTATTCACAAGACTCAACAACAAAGTCAAGTTCCTTAATGTGCCAGTGGTAAGAATAGAATACATGGGTGAGATCATGGATCAAATTGCCAATCCAGCACAAGCTCAACCGCGTCAGCAAGAGCCATACTAACTTGAAGATCAAGTGTCAAAGGAAGTTGAAAATTCTGAATAGCTTTTACTAGAAGCTGTTCAACTTGCAGAACACGAGGCAGATGTATAAAAGGTAATAACACACACATTGGCTTCTAATTTCCTACATATAAATATATCTAATATACCTTTAAATATATATGTGGCGGACTATGATTGTGGTCTTACATTTCAGGACTTCGGCTATGAACCTGACAACACATAGGTTCAATCCCAAGCTAAACTAGAACCTCAAACAGTTTCTCATTCTTCAATCTCTTTGAGTCAAATCAGAAAAAGGAAGAAACCTGTTAGGAAAGTAAGAGGTAGAGGTATCACAGTGAGTGAACCCGCAACTTTGTCTCCACCATAAAAAAGATCGAGGAATGAACCTGAAACAACTGTCATCCTTATCCTCTCATTGGGATATGGACTTTGAAATGGCAATTCAACAGTCTCTGGACTCACTCGATCAAATGGGTGATTCTATTAAAATTCGTTGTCCGGCCGCAGTATCCTGTGAAGAGTCACGTACACTGCTAGCGCTCATACTAGCAGGACCTTCACTTGAAGAAACACAATCAGATGAGGGCACATCAATAAATGAAGAAAATGTTTTTGAAACAAACTTGTCGGATGCCACATTTATAGTGGACCAAGAAATTTTTGATGCAGTGCAACATCAGGTGCCATTACATGTATTGAGGGGCATCACAGACTCTAACGAGCCACGCATTATCTCTAGAGGGAGATGGTACTCCATTCATGGAGTAGCTACGTCAGTAGCCGAGCCACTTCAAGATAATCTTGTTGTGGATGCGCCTTCACCGGTATCAGAAGAACATTATGAGTCTTCAAAAACTATAGTAATATATGCAGGTACAACAAAAGGAGTCTGTAAAGGAGCAAAACACGAGTGAAGTAAGGCAAACACCGAGCGAAACACATGCAAATATTTTAAGTGAAACAAACAAGAGTGCAAGAGAGGTGAGTGCACATACACATAGTGAACTGCTGTAAAAAATGGAAGCTCTCCAGAAAGAAATGCAGGTTGTTCAGGCTGAATTAGCTAAGGAAAAAGCACAAGCAGAATCCAAGTCTGCCTCTATAACAGAACAGCTGACAATCATGCGGAAAGATGTTGAAAATGTCAAATCCTCCATTCTCCTCAAAACCCAAGATATCCAAAATGTGCTAAGTTTAATTGCTTAATATATGAAAGATATTTCCAATATCAACAAAATAATTGATGATATTGAGAGAAGCCTGAATCGGAGAATCATTGAAAATGAAGAAATCTCAACAAAACGATTTAACAAACTGGATGAGGGGATGGTACATCTGAATAAAGGGATGAAGCAGGTCAATCTGACCATGGAAAAACTAGTCAAATATCTTAAAGCTTCTAAATCTGTAGAGGATCCCTCAACTAAGGGGGAGAAAGGAAAGTAGAAAGTACCTGAAGATGAAGGGGCTACTAAAGATAAAGGAAAAGAAAAGTTGTATTCTGAAGGACAGTTTGAATCTTATGTTCCAAAACAAGGAGAAGAGTACTATACTGAAGAACAATTCATTGATGACAATGCTCATAATGAATCATTCAATTCTAACTACTGTAGAGCAGAGGAAGAAGCTGCCTTTGATGAGGAATTTTTATTTCCGAAAGAAAAATAGTATGATCCTGCCTATGAAGAGGCCATGATGAAGTTAAAAGAAGACATCAAGGTAAACAATGCTAAAACTGAGAAACTAAAAGCTCTAGTCATGGAAAGAATAAAGTTGAAAGAGAAGCAAGCTGAGGGAAGCAGAATCTATGGGTTATTGTAGTCAGAGAGAAGAAAAGAGATGTGCAGTTGAAGATAGGGAAGAAATGGGACACTTCCAGAGAAATTATGGAAAAACTTTAGAAAGGACCATTTGAAGACTATAATTTACAGTCATTGATTGAACTCTTGGAAAATTCAAATGACAGCCTAGATAATTTCATGAAGGCTTTGAAAGAAGAAATTGACTATATCACTGTGATAGTTGATCACATTTTTGAAGACTGGCAGATTTTAGTCTACACTCATAAGAATGGTACATTCAGAATCTCCTTGGAATTTTTCAGATAGAGAAGTTTATCAGTGATATGGACCCTGTTGAACTAAATCAGAAGGAGTTCAGAAGAAAATGAGCTTCTCAGAGACATGCTCAGAGACTTCTCAAGAGTTGTTAGTCCTCAAATCACATATGATCCTCATGAAGTAAGATTTTACACTATTATGTTTTATCAGATCATGAAACTAAATGAGGAGTCATTGAAGGGCTATACAGTCAAATATATGATTGAAGTTGAGAAGATACTCAGCTCTAAAGGGTTTAGATCCCAAGCCAAGCTAGATATTGCATAAAAGATTAGAAGCTACTGTTTATCTAAAAGGATTCCATAATACATCAGGCAAATTAAGAAGATAGATTCAACTCAGCCATTTGATGTAGAAGAAGAAGCAGTAGATCTCGTTCAGCAAGAAGTGATGTTTTAGTTAGCGAAGGCTGAACAGAGAAGGTTGTATGGAGAATCCACTACAATAGAACAATTAGAATATGAAGAGGTACCAAGGACACCAGTGCATAAATGTTCAAACCTAGAAGAAGGTGAAGTTGATACTTCTAAAGACTGAAGATTTAGATAGGTCTAGATAGAAATTATGTAATTTTTGTTCAGTACTTGTTACAAAAGAAACATTGATGCTGTTAGAGAATAAAGAACATAATTTACATTGCTGACATTATTAGAGTTTAGGAAGTTGTCTATCAGAGTTTACTCTATCAGAGAATACTCAATCAGAGTTTACTCTAACAGAGAATGCTCTAATAAGAGAATGACAACTGATAGAGTTTACAAATCAGAGCTTGTGAAGGAAATAATCAAATCAGAATATGATTAGGATAGTGAAGAAGGAATTCAAATACAAGTCTAATTGCCTTAATGAAGCTATTCTTTTCAAAATCTATTTTGTAATTGAATTATAATTGTATCTATATAAACACAGACATAAGTTAACATTATTGTAACTTTCAAGTCTTATCTTTCATAACCTACCAGCTCTTGAGAACAAAGGATTTCTTGAGAGAGTTTTGTATTCAAGTTCATTATTAATATAAAACAGTATTTCATTCTACATACTTGTGTTCATAATCGATTATTTGGTACTATTACATTCAACACCCCTTTTGTAATAGATATCTTTCTGGGCAAACAATTGATATCAGATCAGGAAGTTAATTACAACTCAAAGATCGTATAAACATGTCTGGAAACAAGTATGAAAGTATCAGGATCATAATATTGAAGATGGCTGAATACCCTACATGGAGGGTGAAGATGATGATGTTCCTGGAAGCAATTGATCTTGATTATTTAGACAGAATCTATACAGGTCAGTATCTACCAATCAAACTAGTTCCATCTACAATTATGGAAGGAAGACAAGTCCTTAAATATTACACCTTGAAGGACAAGAAAGAATGGACCAATGAAGAAAAACTAGAAGTCCTAAAAAATACAAAGGTAGGGAATATTCTGCATAATAGTCTTGACTCTGTGATGTCTAACAGGGTAATTGCATGCAAAACTGCCAAAGAAATTTGGGATGCACTAGAGGTTCAATGCCAATGAACCAAGGAAATAAAGAAGAACATAAGATCTGTGCTAATTCAAGAATATGAATATTTTGAGGCAAAACAGAATGAATCCCTCACAGATATCTTTGACAGATTTCTTACTCTATTGAATAAAATGGCTTTGGTGGATAAGGTGTATGACAATGAGGATTCAAACACCAAGTTTCTAAGGGCTCTTCCTAAAGAATGGGATCTACAAACATCCTTAATAAGATATAGGGCTGCTCTAGATGAGATGTCTCTTGATGAAGTTTATGGAAGATTGATGACTCATGATTTAGAATTACAACAAAGAAAGAATAGGAAAAACAACAAGGGAAAATCTATTGTTTTGAATGTTGAGACCAAAGTTGAAGAACAAAAAAAAATAAGTACTCAAAGCCTCAACAAGAAAAGGAAAAGTTGTGATCAAAGAAAATAGTGAATCAGAGTTTGAGGCAAACTCTGATGTAAACTCTGATGATTCTTCAGATTCTAACATAATGGAGATGGTTGCTATGATTGTCAAAGGATTACATAAAATGAAATATAGGAAGTACAGAAAGCAAGGGAACTTCTAAAAGAAGCAAGGAAAATCAGACAAGAAAGACAAATTAAGAAAAAGAGAAGACAGAGATGGAAAATCAAAAACTCTTGACAAATCAAAAGTCAAGTGATACAAGTGTAATAAGATGGGGCAATTTGCTACTGAGTGCAGAAGCTAGGAATCTGGAAAAGCACTCATCACATCAAAGAAAGATTTGATGGATTCATCATATTCTGAAGAGGAAACAAATTATGCTCTCATGGCAAACTCTGATGCTCCCATCCTAAACTCTGACAAGGTACCAAACTATGTCTTTAATTTTGATACTGAAAATATCTGTGAATTAAATTCTTTCCTTAGATCATTTCATGTTAGTTTTAAATCACAGTCTCTTGAAAATGAAAGATTAAAATCTGAGATACAAACTCTAACTACTAGGAATAACTCTCTTGAATATGAAAATTCTAACATGCTTAGCATTAAAAAAGACTGTGAAAATTCAATTCACATGCAAACTCAATTAGAAATTACAGTTGAATATTTGAAATCTGAGATAACTAAGGAAAATGAGACTTTCAAAGTTTGGACAAACTCTGGAAAGAAAGTCCAACAAATGTTTTCTGAAAAGAATTGGACATTTGCCTTAGGTTATGAATCTGATAAAGAAACACACACTAAAGCACACACAAAAGGAACATTGACTGAACCTGTGAAATTTATTAGAGCTAGTAATGACAAGAAATCTACATTTGGTGAATGCTCTAATAATAACAAAGGTAAAAAGAATAGTGTGTCAGAGAATAAACCTGTCAATATAGGATTATTTTCTCAGAAGCAATTTAAGGAAAAGTTGAAGGCAGTCACTAATAAGAACAAACCTAAAAAGGTGAAAAGAAATAGAAACGGCAAAGTAGGAATTACTAAGGAGAACAACTATAAATATATCCCTAATGCTCTTAGAAAAACCTGTTTCACTTGTGGTAATTCCAATCACCTTGCCATTGACTGCAAATAAAACAAAAAGAAGGAACTAGAGAAACCTAGTTCAGAGGCTTGTAAACAAACTAGATATAGACCACAAAATCCATATTTTCACTGTGGTAGTTTATGGCATTCAATTTATACATGCAAAGAATATCATAATTTGTATTACAATTATTATGAACCATTGCCTCAACTGAATATATCTCCAAAACTTGCTGTCAAACAAATTTATGTGATAAAATCTGATAAAAGAAAAGTAAACTCTGACAGTTTAAACTCTGATAATGCAAACTCTGTTAGTACAAACTCTGTTAACATAAACTCTGATAGAAATACTCCTGCTGCTAGAGTTAACAAGTTTCAAAAGAAAGGATCCAAATTTGTTTGGGTCCCCAAACCTACTAATTAAGTTGCATTAACTGATTACAGGGAAATAGAAAAAACATCCTAGTGATTTATAGTGGATGCTTTGCACATATGACTGGAGAAAAATTCCTTCTTCCAGAGTTTGAGGAGAAGGCTGGCCCAACAGTATCTTATGAAAATGGAAACATAGGAAGAACACTGGGATATGACAATATTGTTATTGGAAATGTCATCATTGAAAATGTAGCTCTAGTTAAAGGACTCAAGCATAATCTGTTAAGTGTGAGTCAAATGACAGACATAGGTTATTTTGTGAAATTTCGTGGAACTCATTATGAAGTAAAAAGCAAGAAGGTTGGCAAAATAGTTCTTATCGGTCACAGACATAATAAGTTATTTGAAGCTAGCTTGGATGTAAACTCTGATGATCCTTTAACTTGTCTACTTGGAAAGGCATCATCTTTGGAAAGCTAGAATTGTCATAAAAAGTTGTCACTTGAACTTTGGAAACATAAATGAATTGGTGAAAAAGGATAAAGTTAGAGGTCTTCCGAAATTTCAATTTCATCCTGATGGACTCTGTGATTCATGTCAAAAGGCCAAACAAAAGAAGACATCTTTCAAGGGCAAAACTAAAAATTCTATTGATCAACCTTTTCATCTTAATTTATTTGGTCCTATCAACATTATGTCCATTAGAAAGAAGAAATATACTCTGGTGATAGTTGATGATTACACTAGATTTATCTGGGTGTACTTTTTGCATAAAAAGGATGAAATTGCAGAAATTATTTTTGATCATATTGCAATGATTGAAAATGGATCACCACACAAGGTAAAGAGTTTAAGAAGTGACAATGGAACAGAGTTTAAAAAATCTACAATGGAGGAATTCTGCTCAATAAAAGGTATTACTCAACAATTCTCAGCACCTGGCACACCTCAACAAAATGGTGTAGTTGAAAGAAAGAACAGAACTCTAATTGAAGTTGCCAGAAGAATGCAAGAAGGAGCAAAGTTACTACTTATTTTTGGGCAGAAGCTGTGAATACTGCATGAATTACTTAGAATTTCACTTTGATAAATAAGCATGGAATGACTCCATATGAAACTTTGAAGGGAAGAAAGCCAATTGTTAAACACTTTCACATCTTTGGAAGCAAGTATTTTATTCTCAAAACATATCATGAACAATTGAAGAAATTTGAACTCAAAGCAGATGAAGGAATTTTTGTTGGCTATGCTACAACTTCTAAAACCTCTTCAAGGGCATTCAAAGTGTTTAATTTAAGGACAAGGGCAGTCATGGAATCAATTAATGTCTCTTTTGATGAAGGAAAAATAGATGGATTACATGATGAAGATGCTCAGGAAACTCTGAGATTTGAGAATGAATTGCAGAACACAAACTCTGAAAAACTAAACTCTGATGAGTTAAGCACTGTTGAACCAAACTCTGATCCCTTAAACTCTGACTCAGAAATAATTGAAATAGAAATTGAAGATTCTGCATATGTTAAGGGGGAACAACATCAACAAATTAATTATATTGGAGAACAAACCACAGTTATTGAAATATCAGAGTCTGATCAAACTCTGACCAACACAAACTCTGAAACCCTAAACTCTGATCAATCAAACTTTGAAACCACAAATACTGATCACATAAACTCTGATTATTCAAACTCTGAGTACATAAACTCTGAGTCATCAAACACTGATAGAAGCATAACTTCAGGGGCAGGATCAACATTTATTGTAGATTCATTCTATAAAGGCACAAATCATGAGGAAGCATCTAGTTCAAGAAATCTTCCACATCCAAGAAAATGGACCAAAGATCACACATCTGACTTGATTATTGGTGATCTAGAAAGTGGAGTACAAACAAGAAAAACTACTTAGAATGAATGTCTATTTCATTGTTTTCTTTCTCAAATAGAACCAAAGAAGGTTGAAGATGCTTTGAAGGATGTAAAGTGGGTTATTACAATGCAGGAAGAATTAAATGAAGTCTGGACTCTAGTTCAAAGGCTAAAGAATAGATCAATTGTTGGCACAAAGTGGATTTTTAGAAACAAGATAGACTCTGATGGAATCATTACTTGAAACAAAGCAAGACTAGTTACCAAAGGTTACTCTCAACAGGAAGGTATAGATTATGATGAATGCTTTGCACCAGTAGCTAGACTTGAAGCAATAAGAAATTTTCTTGTTTATGCTGCACACAAGAAATTCAAGGTCTACCAGATGGATGTTAAAAGTGCATTTTTAAATGGAGAACTTGAAGAAGAGGTTTATGTTGAACAACCTCCTGGCTTTGTCAATCCAAAATTTTCCAATCATGTCTACAGATTGGATAAAGCTTTATGTGAACTTAAACAAGCACCTAGAGCCTGGTATGAAACTCTGGCTCAATTTCTACTTGAAAGTGACTTTATAAGAGGTAAAATTGACAGATCTTTGTTTTATAGAAGTCAAGGTAAAGATTTATTATTGGTTCAAATATATGTTGATGATATTATATTTGGTTCCACTAATGAGAAACTCTGTAAAAGATTTTCAAAGCTAATACATTCCAGGTATCAAATGAGCATGATGAGAGAATTGAGTTATTTTCTAGGGTTACAAGTAAAACAGTCTGAGAAAGGAATTTTCATAAATCAGTCTAAATATACAAAGAATCTACTCACTAAATTTCAAATGCAAGACTCTGCATCTGCTACAACTTCAATGGCTACTGCAACAAAGCTTGATCATGACACTGGAGAACCTGTAGATATTACAGCATACAGAGGCATGATTGGATCTATACTCTATTTGACTGCAAGTAGACCAGACATCATGTTTGCAACCTGTCTATGTGCTAGATTTCAAGAAAATCCAAGGGAACCTCATTTTATTGATGTTAAGAGAATTTTTAGATATCTCAAAGGCACCATTAATCTTGTCTTATTATATCGTAGAGAGTCTGATTTTAAATTAATAGGCTATTTAGATGCTGACTTTACAGGATGCAAAATTGATAAAAAAGCACAAGTGGTAGTTTTCAATTCTTAGGAGGAAGAATTGTCTCATGGTTAAATAAGAAACAAAAATCTATCTCAACATCAACAGCAGAGGCTGAATATATAGCTGCAGAAAGCTGTTGTGCACAAATCTTATGGATGAGAAATTAACTATTAGATTATGGTTTGAACTTTTCTAAAATTCCTATTTATTATGATAATCAAAGTGCTATTGTAATGACAGGAAATCCAGTTCAACATTCTCTGACAAAGCACATCAGTATTAGTTATCACTTTATAAGGGAACATGTCATGGAAGGAACAATTGAAATGCATTTTGTTCCCTCAGATCAACAGTTAGCAGACATATTCACCAAGCCCATGTGTGAAGTAAATTTTACAAGATTAGTTTCTGAATTAGGAATGGTAACAAATGGATCCACTCCAGATGGCAAGTAGCAGACAATCAGAGTATATTGATAAACTTTGTCAGAGTATGTGGTAAACTCTAATGGAAATGGAGTAAACTCTGATCTTTAGAACATCTATTCTCTGATCACAAGTTATCAGTATTTATGGTAAACTCTGTCAGAGCATATGGTAAACTTTGACAGATAATGCAAACTCTTATTACTATAAACTCTGATTCATTTTGCATATGTTAAACTCTGATTGATCTAAACTTTGATTGCTCTAGTCTCTGATTTCTGATTACATGTTAAACTCTATTTACTTTAAACTCTATTTGCTCTAAACTCTGGTTACATGTTAAACTCTGAGCTATTCTCTGATTGGACTAATCATTAGGACACGTGTATCTCACATAAATCATTTCATTTTTTCATATACACACATACATGCTGTATTTCGAGAATTGCACCACTCATTAGACAACCACTCAAAAATTGCCACGTGTCCCACTACAGAGTATATGCAAATGAGAGGGAATAGTTTAATTCTTATTTTCACTTTGAATTATTCATCTGCATCTAATATTCTTATCTTTCTCTCTCATTTTCTATAAACCCTAATTTCTTCAAACTACATTTCTCTATATTTCAATGGCTTCCAAGGGACTCTTTTTTCAAAATTACACATTCGCTACTACTAACTATATTTCTCTTTTGACTAAAACTGATGCTCCTCAGGAGTTTCATGCGATTCAGGATTTCCTTCAATAAAGCTATATTGATTACACACTTCAAGAACCCAATAACTTTTCCGCTCAGTCTCTGATAAGAATATGGTCTACTACGAAGTTCAATAATGCTAGTAATGATGAGGAACCTATCATCACATTCAAATGCAATGACACTCATTTTATAACACCTGCTGTGGTTCGTCAAGCCTTTCATCTTTCAGAAGTGGTTGTATGTATTGATATTATAGGAGACGAATAAATTAAAGAATTTCTCAAAACAATAGGCTATGGAGGTAGCCTATCTAAATTGGGGAGTTTGACAAGGCCCTATTTAAAAAGAGAATGGAGTTTCTTCTTCGACTGCATTACGAGGACCTTCACCGCAAAATGTACAAATTTTGATACAATTCCACAGCTGTCTCAACAGATTGGGTATTCTCTGACCCACAATCTAAATTTTAATTTTCCATGTTTAATTATTAGGCAGTTAGCTAGTAAAATAGATTATGATGCACATACTATTTATTTTATTAGATTTCTTTAATTATTTTTTAGCCACTTATTGCCTGATGTAATTTTTTAGAATGATCAGAGTTTAGCTAGTTTTAGCGTGAACAATAGAATTTTTGCTGACTTAGCTAGGAAAGATGCAAAGAAAGGTAATCTATCTCCACTCTTATATTCCACATGGGTCAGGCTTCTCTTACATCAGAGAATGCCTACCATGTATAGGAGGGATTTTCTATTTGTGGCTATGAATCAGAGTTTAGCACCCTCTGATTCTAACACAAGCCACCCACCAAACACTGACCAACAAATACTTTTACCAACCTCTACAGTCTCCCCAAAGATTGTAGTTGTAAAACAAACCACTCAACATCCCACTAGCAAAAGGAAGGGAAAATCAATAAAGGAGTCTTTTCCTAAGAAAAGAAAATTGAAGGATGAAAATACTGATTCAAAAGATAGCAATGAAGGTCTGGCTTTCCCAATAAAGAAAGTTGTCAAGAAGGCTTCTGAGATTCCTCCAGCACCTTTCATGAAGCAATTCACTGTCAATCATATGCTAGAAACCAAAATGAAGAGAAGAAGATTGGTAAAGGTTACAAACTCTGAAGGCTTAAACACTAAAGGAATAAACAATGATGTCTTAATCTCTGATCCAGTAAATTCTGATCAACCACAAGCCTTAAACTCTGATGCAGTCATAAACTTTGAGCCCATATTCTCTGATGAAATCTTAAACTTTGATGCCTTTATAAAATCTAATTTAGCTTATGGTATGATGAAACCTGAAAAATTGGTAGTGATGCAAATGTTGATATACATTCCAGTGAAACTGCTCCAGTTATAGATCTGATTCTCCTGCTCATTCACCTAAGCAAATTATCAAGGTGATATCTTATGAAAGAGTAAGGGAGCTAGCAGAGGAAGTAAGAAAAGAAATGGAAGAAAAGAAAGCTAAATCATCTTCAAAATCTCCAAGTTCAAAGCTCTTCACAAGGAAGAAGAAGAAGCAAGTATCTTTTGGCCAAGCACACAAGAATCTGCCTCTCAAAGTGAGGTAGCAGTCATTGAAAAGCCAGGCCCACAAGAACCCGTTGCTCAAAGTTCAACAATAGCCATTGAAGATGCAACAAGTGAAGCCAGCAGGAATCAGGGGTACAACCCACAAGAACCTTCAACTCAAAGGGTTGAAGAAGTTGTTAAGGCCCCTGACACACAAGAACCATCCAATCAAAGTTTGGATGTAGGCACACAATCAATCAATGAAGATTTTGTTGTTGCTGATGCTGACAAGATAAACTCTGAGACCATTCCATTGGCAATCTCTGATGCAATCATGGTGCAACCAATTTTTGCACAGTCAATAGAGACACCATCCACTTCAACAAACACTCAAGGTATAAACTCTGACTTTTCTTCAGAATTTACATTCTCTGATATTTTAAGTTGAAATTTTACCTTTCCTGTTTTAACTGCTGGGATGACCATGAATAGTCCTGAGAAAGGTACCCCAGTTCATGTGACTACAAATATCTTTTCTCAACCACCTCTTCTTTCTATAGGACATTGTGTGTTGAGCCTTTCTAGTAAGGTTGAGGTAAAATGTGTGAAAAACAGAATTAATATTGAGAGGCAGACACTGGATCTGTAAAAAAGAGAGATAGAATTGATAAAGAAGTTAGTTACTTCTAGTGAGCAAAATCTAACTATTGAAAGTTATGATATGTGTGATGTGAGAAGTAATGAGATTACTTTAAAAGAGAAGAGTGATTTAGAATGTTCTGTTACTTATGTAGGTACTCAAAGTTTATCAGTCACCACAAACTCTGACTTGCCAATCTCTTATAAAACCATAAACACTTATGGGGAAGACACAGACTCTGATGAGCCAATTTTTACTGATGAAGAAATTACAAATCTATCAATTCCTTTCACTCAGAGGTACAACACCAAGAGATGGCCTATTGATTCTTTTGATGCACATGAAAGGTTGAAAATGGCTTATCTTGATTACATGGAGGTGGAAAAGTTCAAGGGAGATTTAAGCTTTAAAGCAGAACCATCAAATGAAGATCTTCTCAATTCACACAGATAATCCATCTGGGATATGTCCTGGAAATACACAAATGAAGAAATCTCTTGGCCTCATATTCATGTGTTGATCAATAAAGCTGACAAGGAAATAAACTCTAAGAAGATAAAAACAAGTTTAAAAGCTACTAATGTGTTATCCAAGGGACTTCGCAATGAAGTCTGTGATCCTAAAGAATCTGTCAACAAAACCACTGCATCTGTTCAAACTGTTGCTACAACATCTCAACATGCTCTGAAATTAAAGCTGAAGAATGTTTCAGCAAAACAAGATGCTTTGGAAGTCAAGGTTGATAATATTTCCACTTTTGTCAATTCTATGCAGAACATGCTTCTTATAATTGTTGAGATTCTCACAGTAAGAAAAGGCAATGATGTTAGAAAGGGGAAGAAGGTGTCTACAGACAAATGCAAGGAGGATGCTATATAAAAATCTGACAAACCTGATGATGAAGATCAAGGGAGTCATAAGGATGGGAAGCAAACTCTGATGCAACAAACTCTGATTGGACAAACTATGAAAACCTCTCAAACTCTGATGACATCAAAGTCTGAGCTAAACTCTGACAAGCAAACTCTGATGGATGTTGACTTGGAATTGGCAAAAAGGCTTGAAGAACAAGAAAAGCCTGAGAAGATTGAAGAATAAAATTTAAAAGATGTAGAACTGGCAATAAAACTTTTTGAAGAAGAAAATTCAGGAATGGATCCAGTTGCTGTAGAAGAGGAATTAAACAAGTTTGGTACTGACAATGCTGAAGTCCAGAAGAAAAGAAAGTATGTAAAGAAAGCTACAGTTCAAAGGAAGGCACCTACTCAACAAAAGAAGATTGCATCTATGCCTGTCCAAGCCAAACCTCTTGATACTCCTAAACAAATTGCTCAAAAAATTCAAGCAAAACCAACTCCTACAATAAATATGACTTGGCATGAATTTTAATAAGTCTTTTCAAACTATATTAAAATTCATACCGAAATATTGATTAAAAAGGTCATACACAGCCAAGAAGAAAAGTCATACAAGACTATTGTAGAAAGTCATTCCGAGCTGCTATGGAGAAAGTCATACCGAAAAGTCATACAAGGGTTATTTGAAAAGTCATACAGGAGCAAAAAATGTCATACAGGCTTAAATAAATTCTGAAAAATGTCGTGATTAAGAAATTCATACAAGTTTTAGAATCCTCTATAAATATGAGGCGACCCCTTCATATTTTGAACATTCAAATTTAGTAATTTATCTGCATTGTAATATTCACAGACTTTTTGTGCTGGTACGAAATATAATTGTTAAATTATAACAATTCATGTCAAAATCATTCTAGAAGACTTTATCAGTTATATACACTTTCATCATATTAATTTTGTAATACTTTTCAAGTTAAAAATTATATATTTTAATTGAACAATATTTCATTGAAATTAATATTTCATGATTAATACAAGTAATACTTTTAAATCCGAAATTATGTGATTAAATATTGATATTGTATTAACCCATTTCTACAATATCAAGGACCAATAATTGGCATCAGAGCTAGTTGATATTTTTTAATATTAGATCCGAACCAAATATTCTGCAACTCATACAGAACTCAAAAATTATTTTTAATTCGAAATAAATTTTATTCAAAATAATTTTTATCCAAAAATTATTTTTGATCAGAAATTATTTGAAGTCAAAAAATATTATTTTTTGATACACAATTTTTAATCTTATTAAAGATTAGTACACAAAAAGTGAGGAGCATTAAAATTCCACTGTTAGATAAAGATCACTACAATTTGCGGAAGCACAAGATGCTATTATTTCTGGGGAACGTCAATATCAAATATGCAAAGATTTTGGGCAATGGTATTGAGCCCCCAATTACATTTATTCTCAAGCATGAAGTGGATGGGGTCCTAATTCCTCATAGACAGTTTCCTAAAGATCCGTCTGAATGTACGGAGGACAAAAAAGAAAATATGGCTCTAGATAACAGTCTCAAACTCATACTGGTAGAATTCCTAGATTACATTATGTACAACCACATTGTCAATTGTAAAAATATCAAACAAATCTGGGATACCATTGAGATAATTAATGAAGGGACTGAAGAAGTCAAAGAGAATAGACTAGAGGTCCTGACCTCCCAATATCAGCAGTTTAGATCCAACCCTGGTGAGGGTATCTCTGAGGTGTTTCAGAGATTGAATAAATTGATAAACGAGCTCAACCTCAATGGGAAATATTACAAGAACTAGGAGGTCAACAGGAAGTTTTTGCTAACTTTACCCGAGCATCTGGAACATAGGATCGCAACTATCCGGGAGTCTAGGGACATGAAAGAGGTAACCCTAGAAAGACTATACGGAGTTTTGAAAACCTATGAATTGGAACATATCCAGACTAGAGAAACATATGGAAGAGGTAAGGTTATTAGTTCTTCTAAAGCACTGATAATGGAAGTACCCAAGAAGAAGGAAATGAAGGCTGTTGTACCTTTAAACAGTTCAAAGGAGTATGTGGTTCCATAATTTGGACATACTTTAGATAACCAGAAAGATGGTGAGTTATAGTCATTAGAAGAACTGGATCAGCTGGAAGAGGAATCTCTAGCTTTGGTTGCCAAGAGGTTTGGCAAATGAGATTCCAAAGGAACTCCTCCTACAAAGTAAAACCTAATTTTGGAAGGTTTCAAAAAGGAGGTTCTTCTACAGTTGTGTGGAGAAACTGCTACAAGACTGGCTTAATTGACAAAAACAAGTTTTTATGCTTCAACTATAATGAGTTAGGTCACTTTACAACTGAATGCAAGAATTCGAAGTAAGGGAAAAAGAGAGACTCTTATGAAGAGCTGAAAGAAAAGTATGATGCACTTGTGAAAAAACATCAAGGCAAGTCTTATATAGTAAAGGGAAAAAGCTGGGATGACTAAGACAATGATGATGGGGAAGAGCTGGGAAATCTTGTTGTAATGGCTTCATCTGAAGATTCATTGTCTCCAACTCGACAAGGAGGAAAAGATATAAATCCCTCTTGCCCTAAAATTTTTAAATTGCTAGGTAAAGAATTAGATGATACAAGAGATAGAGTTATGAAAATAATTCTAAAAAACAAAGTTCTAACTGATGAGAATGATGTTTTAAAATTGTTAAAAAGAAAAAATGACAAGTTGACCGAGGACTTAGCTTTTCAAGTCAATAGAGTCAGTTGTTATGTTAAGGTTGAAACCTATCTCAGAAACCAGATAGAGGAAGAAAAGAAGAAGTGTCTAGTTTATAAAAATTCTTTCTATATTGTAAAAGACCTAATTGACTAACAGGAGATAAAACAAAAAGTTGGAATAGGCTTTGAGTACAATAAATTTGTAGGAAAGGCAAGCAACATTACCCCGTTCAGAAAAAGGGCTGAAGAAAGGAGTATTCCCAATGTTTTTAAAGACACACTTAAACCTCTTTTCATAACCCCTGTCACAGAACCAATCCTTTAGAGCTCTATATTAATTGCTTATGAAATGAATTTAGAGGACCTCGAGGAAGAAAAGAAAATAGAGGAACAAGTTAGGGACATACAAGGAGTTAATGTCCAAGAAAAGAGAAGTGAACCTGAGACACTAGTGAAAGATGTGGGAACTTCTAAATTGCCCAATCCTGGTATAGGTGCCAAAGATTTAAAGAATAATCTGAACAGACCTAATAAGTTTATTAATAGCAGGAATAGTAACAACAGATATCATTTTACTGAGGACTTTAAGACTGTTGATAAAGTTGAAGTAGTGACTGTTAAGACACCTATTATTTTAAATAACATGCATGTTATTGATGTTTGTCATAAAACTTGTGGTGTTATAAATTGTCTATTATGTGTTTTTAATGTCATGTCTACATATTTCAAACGAATGATTGCTAATAAAGATAACATGACACCTAGACAACACATCAATAATAAATTTGTGAAATCCAAGACTGTGATTCCTTCATCTGTCAAGAAGGAAACATATGTTTCAAAGTCTAAACGGAAAGTTGTTAAGAATGTTTATAGGAATGTAAGTACAATCAAGGTAGATGCTGCTGTTATTCGAAAAGGATCTGTTGTCAAAGCTGACAAAGGTCAATTCTTTAAATATGTCGGGCCCAATCAATTTTGGGCTCCGAAGATGATTTAATCCATTTGATAATTGCATGGAGTTAAATAGGTAAACCGGTTTGTATGGATCCTAGACAATGGATTTTCATGGCATATGACTGGAGATAGAGCTCTGCTATCAGACTTGGTTGAAAGAGTTGGCCCAATCGTCACCATTACAGATAACAATAAAGGAATGACTACGGGATATGGCAAATTAAATGCTGGGAATGTTATCATTAAGAATGTCTCTTTAGTGGAAGGACTTAAGAACAATCTACTCAGCGTCAGTCATTTCTGTGATAAAGGATACAAAGTAAACTTTATCAAGGAAAAGTGTTTAATAGCTCATTCTAAAGATGACAGACTAGCCTTACATGGAGTAATGAAAGGAAACTTTTACGTAGTCGATCTCAACTCAGGAACTGAAGATGAAGTAAACTGTTTCTACTCAAAGGCTTCATCAGAAGAAAGCTGGCTATGGCACAAGAAACTCTCACACTTAAATTTCAAAACAATGAATTCTCTAGTCAAGAGTGATTTGGTGAGAGGACTGCCTCCGATGAAATTTACACAAGAAGGGTTGTGTGAGGCATGTCAGAAAGGAAAGTCAAAGAGAGAAACTCACAAAGGCACATATACCACAAAAATTACCGAACCACTTCAACTGCTACATAAGGATTTATTTGGTTTAGTTAATATTATGTCTATGTCAAGGAAAAAATATGCCTTAGTGATTGTAGATGACTTCACAAAATACAAGTGGATTTTATTCTTGAACTCTAAGAATGAAACTCCATAATTGGTGATTGATCATATAAAGCTAATTGAGTTAGATTCAAAGTTAGTTGTCCTGGTAATCAGGTCAGACAATGGAACATAATTCAAGAATGAAGTGCTGAATGACTTTTGCTTAGACAAGGGGATAACAAGATAATACTCAACGCCAAGAACTCCGCAATAAAATGGAGTTGGAGAAAGGAAGAATCGAACCCCGATTGAAGCTGCAAGAACAATGTTAAGTGAATCAAGGTTACCTATCTACTTTTGGGCTGAAGCGGTAAATACAACATGTTATACCCAAAATCGAACTCTAATTAATAAAGATCATATGAAGGCTCCCTATGAATTAATGATTCGCAAGAAACCAACAATCAAGTATCTTCATGTATTTGGATCCAAATGTTATGTGGTGAAAGATGGAGATGAACATCGTGGCAAGTTCGAGGCAAAGGCACACGAAGCTATTTTTGTCGGTTACTCAAGAAGAGCATATAGGGTGTACATAATTGATCAGAACCAAGTGAAATAAAGTATCAACGTTACTTTTGATGACACTAAACTCCCAAGTATCTAAACTGAAGATCCTTCTAAGTGATTAAAATTTGATAATTATCCAGATTCACATTCTGATGATGAAAAAGAACCTGAGGTTGCAACAGGACATGACAATAATGACGATAATTATCCAGGTAATAGTGGTGGAAATAATGGTAACACTGGAGATACTACTAATACCAGTGGTGGATAAACAAGTCATCATGCCAGCAACTTAGGGGGAAATGATGGATCTATTTGTAGAACATAATATCACAATGTATATCAAGGAGAATCATCAAGATCAAACCTTCCTAGGGAAATGATATAGAGCAGAGATCAACCTTTTGAATTGATCATAGGTGATCAAGATGTTGGGGTTAGAACTAGAAGTGCAACCTCAAATGACTGTCTATTTTCAGTTTTTCTATCTCAAGAAGAACCTAAGAAAATTGAAGATGCACTAACTGATCCAGATTGGGTTCTTACCATGCAAGAAGAGCTCAATCAATTTGAGAGATAAGAAGTATGGACACTGATACCTAGGCCAAGTGACAGATCTATAATTGGCACCAAATGGGTATACAAGAATAAATTAAATGGTGATGGCATTGTTACAAGAAAAAAGGCTAGACTGGTGGCAAAGGGTTACTCCCAAGAAGAGGGAATTGATTATGATGAGACCTACGCACCAGTTGCAAGACTTGAAGCCATCAGGATATTTTTAGCATTCACAGCACATTCCAATTTCAAAGTTTATGAAATGGATGTGAAGAGTGTCTTTCTGAATGGAGAGCTAGAAGAGGAAGTATATGTGGAGCATCCCCCTGGCTTTGAAAATCCAGAGTTTGCTGATTTTGTATATTTTCTATTCAAAGCACTATATGGACTCAAGCAAGCACCGATGACATGCTATGACATTCTTTCTGAGTTTTTAATTAAAAATAGTTTTATTAGAGGTGTCATAGATAAAACTCTCTTTTATAAATTTCATGATAAAGATATGATATTTGTCCAAGTTTATGTTGACGATATTATATTTGGTTCTACTAACGAAAACTTGTGCAAAAGATTTGCTAAGTAAATGCAGAGTAGGTATGAAACGAGCATGATGGATGAGTTTTCATTCTTCCTTGGACTACAAGTGAAGCAAAAATAAGATGTGATTTTTATTTTCCAATCAAACTAGGTAAGGGATCTTTTGAGGAAATACAGTCTAGAAGATTCCTCACCGACAAAACCCCCAATGCCAACAGCCACAAAGCTTGACAAAGATGGAACTGGTAAAAAGGTTGATATCACTAGCTACAGAGGTTTGATAGGCTCATTATTATACTTAACTACAAATAGACTTGACATAATATTTGTAACATGCTTATGTGCATGGTTTCAATATGATCCTAGGGAATCTCATCTTATAGCTGTTAAACGAATATTTAGATATATGAAGGATACACCAAATCTTGAAAATTTGGTACCCTAAAGATACATGTTTTGAACTAATAAGATATACAAATTCAGATTATGCAGGATAGACAAGAAGAGTACTTCTAGAAGGTGTCAGTTTCTAGGACGTCGCTTGATTTCCTAGTATAGCAAGAAACAACACTCATTGTCTACCTCCACAGTCGAAGTAGAATACATTGCGGCATGTAGCTATTGTGCACAGATCTTGTGGATAAGGAATCAACTAAATGACTATGGACTTGCGTTGAACAAAATTCTAATTTTTTGCGACAACACAAGTGTTATAGCCATCTCCAACAATCCTGTACAACACTCTCGAACCAAGAACTTTGACATAAGGTATCATTTCATCAGAGAGCATGTCATGAACGGAGCTGTGGTGTTAGATTTTGTACCCACAGAAGATCAAATAGCCGACATCTTCACAAAATCACTTGATGAATCCACTCTCTCTAAGTTGGTTAGTGAATTAGGGCTGTTAAACAATGACTAGGTTTTGATAGCTAGGAGTTGATTTGAATTCATAGATATTAAATATTAATATTTAAAGAATTTATGCAATTCGAATCAACAGAATCTTAGGGCTTATGAATATTTGGATAAATTATCTCAAGAATAAATTAATACTCTTAATAGATAATTATTTCA
>QRFB01012061.1:3483-27038 GCA_008931105.1 Oenanthe javanica
ATTGAACTTCTTCTCACTTATGCATCCTTGATTAACCAAATTAGTTACTTGTAGTTACCAAGTATCATTACCATTTCTTCAGTTGATTGATTCCATGTGCTTCTTCAGTTTCTCTTGTTTTTGCTATTGTTTTATCTTTTACCTAGTTGAGTTACATAGAAATTAAGTGTTACAAGTTAGTACACCTATGCCTTTCAGTAATGAAGCCAAATTTGAAATACTTTCACATATTTTGAAGCAATTGTTTTATTCTCAAAACATATCCTGAACAATTGAAGAAGTTTGAACTCAAAGCAAATGAATGAATTTTTATTGGACATGCAACAACTTCTAAAACCTCTTCAAGGGCATTCAAAGTGTTTAATCTAAAGACCAAGGCAGTCATGGAATCTATGAATGTCTCTTTTGATGAAGGAAAAATAACAGGGATACATGATGGAGATGCTCAGGAATCTCTGTGTTTTGAAAATGAATTGCAGAACACAAACACTGATGAGCTAAACTTTGATGTGATAAACACTAATGAGGTAAACTCTGATGAGTTAAACACTATTTCCTTAAACTCTGATTCAGAAGTAATTGAAACAGAAATTTAAGATTTTGCATATATTGAGGGGGAGCAACATCAATAATTTACTGAAATTGGAGAACCAACCTCAATTATCAAAATATCTGTATCTGACCAAACTCTGACAAATACAAACTCTGAAACCCTAAACTCTGATCAATTAAACTCTGAAACCACAAACACTCAGCACTCAAACTCTGAGTATTTAATCTCTGATTCATTAAACACTAATGAAAGCACAACTTCAGGGGGAGGATCAGCATTTACTAAGGAATCATACTATGAAGGCACACATAATGGGGGAGCATCTAGTTCAAGAAATTTTCCTCATCTAAGAAAATGGACCAAAGATCACACACCTGATTTGATTATTGGTGATCTAGAAAGTAGAGTACAGACAAGAAGGCTACTCATAATGAATGTCTATTTCATAGTTTTCTTTCTCAAACAGAACCAAAGAAGGTTGAAGATTATTTGAAGGATGCAGATTGGGTTACTGCAATGCAGGAAGAATTAAATGAGTTTGAAAGAAATGAAGTATGGACCCTAGTTCCAAGGCCAAAGAACAGATCAGTTATTGGTACAAAATGGGTGTTTAGAAACAAGACAGACTCTGATAGAATCATTACAAGGAATAAAGCAAGACTAGTTACCAAAGGTTACTCTCAACAAGAAGGTATTGATTATGATGAAACCTTTGCACCAGTAGCTAGAATTGAAGCAATCAAAATATTTCTTGCTTATGATGCACACAAGAAATTCAAGGTCTACCAGATGGATGTTAAAAGTGCATTTTTAAATGGAGAACTTGAATAAGAGGTATATGTTAAATAACCACCTGGCTTTGTCAATCCAAAATATCCAAATTATATCTACATATTGGATAAAGCTTTATATGGACTCAAACAAGCACCAAGAGCATGGTATGAAACTCTGCCTCAATTTCTACTTGAAAGTAGATTCACAAGAGGTACAATTGATAAAACCTTATTTTACAGAACTCAAGGTAAAGATTTATTATCGGTTCAAATATATGTTTATGATATTATATTTAGTTCCATTAATGAGAGACTCTGTAAAAGATTTTCAAAGCTAATGCAGTCCAGGTATCAAATGAGCATGATGGGAGAATTGAGTTATTTTCTAGGGTTGCAAGTGAAATAGACTGATGAAGGTATTTTCATAAATCAGTCCAAATAAACAAAGAATCTATTCACTAAGTTTCAAATGCAATACTCTGCATTTGCTACAACTCCAATGGCTACTGCAACCAAACTTGATCAAGACACTGGAGAACCTGTAGATATTACAGCATACAGAAGAATGATGGGATCACTTCTCTATTTAACTGCAAGTAGACCAGATATCATGTTTGCCACCTGTGTATGTGCTAAATTTCAGGCAAATCCAAGGGAATCTCATTTGATTATTTATTAAAAGAATTTTTAGATATCTCAAGGGCACCATCAATCTTGGCTTATGGTATCCTAGAGAGTCTGACTTTAAATTAATAGGCTATTCAGATGCTAACTTTGCAGGATGTAAAATTGATAGGAAAAGCACAAGTGACAGTTATCAATTTCTAGGTAGAAGAATTGTCTCATGGTTCAGCAAGAAACAAAAATCTATCTCAACATCAACAGCAGAGGCTGAATATATAGTTGTAGGAAGCTGTTGTGTACAGATTTTATGGATGAGAAATTAACTATTAGACTTTGGTTTAAACTTTTCGAAAATTTCTATTTATTGTGATAATCAAAGTGCTATTGCAATGAATGGAAATCCAGTTCAACATTCTCTGACAAAGCACATCAGTATCAGATATCACTTCATAACGGAACATGTCATGAAAGGAACAATTGAAATGCATTTTGTTCCTACAGACCAACAGTTAGCAGATATATTCACCAAGCCTCTGTGTGAAGCAACTTTTACAAGATTGGTTTCTGAATTAGGAATGGTGTCAAGTGGCTCAACTCCAGATAGCAAGTAGCAGATAATCAGAGTTTATGATAAACTCTATCATATTATATGGTAAACTCTGATAGAAAATGCAGTAAACTCTGATCATTGGAATATCTAATCTCTGATCACAAGTTATCAGTATTTATGGTAAACTCTATCAGAGTATGTGGTAAACTCTGACAGTGAATGCAAACTCTGATCACTATAAATTCTTATCTAAGTCTATATGCTAATCTCTGAGATATTATTTATTATATCATATTTAATTTTATGACATCATATTTTTATTCCCTGATTGAAGTAATCATAAGGGCGCGTGTATCTCACATAAATCGATTCATTTCTATACACAGATACACACATATATGATGTATTTTGAGACTTGTATTACTCATTACTCTACCAGTCAAAATTTGCCACGTGTCTCACTAAAGAGTATATGCAATTGAGAAGGAATAGTTTAATTCTTATTTTCACTTTAAATTATTCACCTGCATCTCTTATTCCTATCTTTCTCTCTCGTTTTATCAAACCCTAATCCTTAATATCTGTAAATCTCTGTTCTTCAATGACATCTAAAGGTTTTTCTTTCCAAAATTTTAACTTCACTACTACTAACTACATCTCTTTGTTGACTAAATTTAAAGCACCTCAGGATTTTCATGTTATTCAAGATTTTTTGCAGAACAGCTATATTGGGTATGCTCTTCAGGAACCCAATAATTTTTCTGTTCAAACTCTGATTAAAGTCTGGTCGACTGCAAAGTTCAATAATTCTAGTGATGATGATGAGCCTATCATCACATTCAAATGCAATGGCACTCATTCAATAAATCTTGCTGTAGTTCGACAAGCTCTTCATCTTTCAGAAGTAGATGTATATGATGATATTGTTGGGGATGAACAAATCAAGGAGTTTTTTTAAAGCAATAGGCTATGGTGGAAGTCTAACAAAGCTGGAAAGTTTCACTAAGCCAAATCTAATAAGAGAGTGGAGCTTCTTCTTTGATTGCATCACAAGGGCCTTCACAATAAAATGCATCAACTTTGATGCGATTCATCAACTATCATAATAGATTGGGTATTCTCTGACCCATAACTTGCAATTTAATTTTCCTTGTTTAATAATTAGGCAGTTAGCTAGTAAAATTAGTGATGATGCTCAGACTGTATATTTTGCTAGATTTTTACAATTAATTTTTAGTTATTTACTACCTGATGTAAATTTTGAGAATGATAAGAGTTTAGCTAGTTTTTGCATGAACAAAAAGAATTTTTGCTGATTTATCTAGAAAAGATGCAAAGAAAGAGGTTGAAGGTAAACTTTCTAAACTTTTTTATCCCACATGGGTCAGGCTTGTCTTACATCAGAGAATGCCTACTATGTATGGGAGGGATTTTTTTTCTGTGGCTATGGATCAGAGTTTAGCACCCTCTGATTCTAACCCAAGCCACCCACTAAATACTGATCCACAAACACTGCAACCAACCTCTACAGTCTCCCAAAAGACTGTAGTTGTAAAACAAACCTCTCAACAACAAGGCCCAAGTATAAAAAGAAAGGGAAAATCAATAAAGGAGTCATCTCCAAAGAAAAAGGAAATTGATTGATGAAAATACAGATTCTGGAGAAAGTAGTGAAGGTCTGGTTTTTCCAGTAAAGAAATCTGTCAAGAAGACTTCTGAGATTCCTCCTGCACCATTCATGAAGCCATTTACTGTTAATCCAATGCCTGAGATCAAAAAGAAGGGAAAAAGATTGGTCAAGGTTGCAATCTCTGAAGGCTTAAACACTAAAGAAATAAACTCTGATGTCTTAATCTCTAATCAGAAAAACTCTGATCAACTCCAAGTGTTAAACTCTGACGCAAAAATAAACTCTGATCAAGTACCAGTCCTAAACTCTGATGCTACATTAGACCCTGATGAAGGATTAAACTCTGATGAATTGAAGAAACCTGAGTTAGTTTGTGGTGATGCAAATGTTGATGCTAATGATGTAAATGAAGTTGCTCTAGTGATAGTATCTGATTCTCCTGATCCCTCACCAAAGAAAATCATCAAGGAGATATCTTATGACAGAGTAAGGGAGCTAGCAGAAGAAGTTAGAAAGGAAATGGCTGAAAAGAAATCTAAATCATCTCCAGTTTCTCCTAGTTCAAAGCTATTTTCCAGAAAGAAAAAGTAGACAGTCATTTTTTGCCAAGATCCACAAGAACCTGCCTCTCAAAGTGAGGTAGCAATCTCAACAAGGCCAGGCACATAAGAACCTTCAGCTCAAAGGGTTGAAGCAGCCATCAAGGAAACAGATGAAGCCAGTAATGATCAGGGGTACAACCCACAAGAACCTTCAAATCAAAGGGTTAAAGAAGTTGTTAATGCCCCTGCCACACAAGAATCATCCAATCAAAGTTTGGATGCAGGCTCTCAATCAATAATGGAAGATCTTGTTGTTGTTGATGCTGAGAAGATATACTCTGAAACAATTCCATTGACAATCTATGATGCTATTATGGTGCAACCCATTTTTGCAGAGCCTATGGAAACTACATCAACTTCAACAACTATACAAGGTATAAACTCTGACTTTTCTTCAGAATTTACATTCTCTGATAGTATAAGTTCAGATTTTACCTTTCCAATTTTTACTGCCGGGATGACCATGGATAGTCCTGAAAAGGGTACCCCTATTCATGTGACTACATACCTCCTTTCTCAGCCACCTCTTATTTCTGTAGGACACTGTGATTTAAGCCTTCCATGTGAGACTGAGGTAAAATGTGTGGGGAAAAATTAATAATGAGAGGTAGATACTGAATCTGGAAAAAGGAGAGGTAGAATTGAGAAAGAAGTTAGTTACTTATAGTATGCAAACTCTGACTATTAAAAGTTATGATATGTATGACTGGCTTGCCCTCACGAGCAACTTCGCTGAAGAAACTAGTCTTTTTGGCCTTCCAGTTCAAGTCAGTGAGAAGTAATGAGATTACTGTAAAAGAAAAGAGTGATTTAGGGTGTTCTGTTACTTTTGCGGGTACTCAGAGTATGACAGCTGCTCAATCTTTAAACTCTGAGTTGCCAAACTCTGACAATGGTGAAAACTCTGATGGGGAAGATGCATTCTCTGATAAACCTATATTTGAAGATTAAGAGGTCACAGATTTATCAATTCCATATACACAAAGGTACAACTCAAAGAAGTGGCCTGTTGATGCATTTGATGCCCATGAGAGATTGAGAATGACATATCCTGACTACATAGTGGTTGAAACCCTTAAGGGATAAATTGAAGCTGCTTTAGATAAAGAAGGTGTCAAGAGGGATTTCAGTTCCAAGGCAGAACCATCTAATGAAAATATTCTCAACTCTCACAAACAATCCATCTGGGATATGTCTTGGAAATTTTCTAAAGAATAAATTTCATGGCCTTATGTTCATGAATTAATCCAAAAGGCTGATTCTGAGTTAAATTCTGGAAAAATGAGGACTATTTTGAAAACTACTACTGTGTTGACAAAGGGTCTCCACAATGAAGTTTGTGATTTGAAGGAACCTGTTAGTAAAACTACTACCTCTGTACAGACTTCTGTCACTACTTCTCAACATGCTTTGGAGTTGAAGTTGAAAAATGTTTCTGCAAAGCAGGATGCTTTGGAAGTCAAGGTTGATAATCTTTCTACTGCTGTCACCTCAATGAAAACTATGCTGCATACAATTGTTGACATCTTGACTATCAGAAAGGGGAATGACTTCAGAAAGGGGGAGAAAGTTTCTAAAGACAAATGCAAAGATGATAATGATGATAATGATCAAGGGAGTCATAAGGATGGAAGGCAAACTCTGACTCAACAGAATCTGAAGACTTCCCAAACTGGACAAACTCTAATGACTACTCAAACTCTGATTCCATCAACCTCAGGAGTAAACTCTGATGGATACTGACATGGAGTTAGCTAAAAGGCTTGAAGAAGAAGAGAATCCTGAGAAGATAGAAGAACAAAACTTGAAGGATGCAGAACTGGCAAGAAAGTTATTTGAAGAAAAAAATCCAGGAATGGATCCAGTTGCTGTAGAGGAAGAATTGAAAAAATCTGGTACTGACAATGCTCAAGTCCAGAAGAAGAAGAGAAGATATGTGAAAAAGACTCAAGCTCAAAAGAAGACAATTGTTCAAGTAAAGAAAACTGTTATTGAATCTACTCAAGCAAAATCTGTTGAATCTAAACCTGTTGAAGCACAAGCAAAGCCATTTGTTCAAGCAAAGCCTACTCCTGCAAATTTGAAGAAAGCTCCAGCTAAATGAAAAACTCCTCTCACTATGTCTGGAGCAACATTTCTCCCAGGTGGATCTAGCTTTGAAGATGAGGAAGAAGAACAACAATCTCTGATCAGAAAGAAAAAGCCTGATCTTCTGTGGACAAAATCTCAAACTCTGACTCTCAATGCCAGACTTGGTAAAAACAAGGGTGGTATTGGTGATTCTCAAGCCAAAGTCTACAGGGCTGAAACAAATACATTCAGAGATCCCTTCTCTTTAAAAGATAAGCCTGAGTAAGATTTGACACAAGAACATCTTGACAAATTAATATCTGTTAACATAGTGAAGGACGTTTTTTATGGTGCTCATGTTAGCATTGGTGTCCTAGAGACAATACTTTTAATGTTTTATTGAAAATAATTATGTTATGTGATTATTTAATTAATATTTATTATGTCTTTATTTACTGCATCATAAATTGAAAGAATAATAAATGTCCTTAGAATATTAATACGTAATATATATCTTTAAGTATGTGACTTAAAAATGAGATTATATGAATAGTATTTTATTCCTAAAATTCCCTAGTCAAGTATTATTATTTAAGGACAATAATAATGCAATAAGACTAGTATGTTTGTTGACGGATGACCACATCTCATTGGTCATAGGTATGGTGATACTAAAGTCAAGAACATAAGTGTATGTATCAATACATGACACTGGAAAGACCCGCCGTGAGATTCTACATGTTAATAAGTGTCATAAGAAATCTCACTGTGATAATGATGTAATGATCCTCTGACTTGAAATCATTATATTTCTATACGAGAATTAATATACTTTGATTACACTCAAAGTTACCTTTAACCGGGTAATGATAAAGGTGTACATTGGGTATGCTATGAATCGTATGAGGAATATGAATGATAGATATAGGATTTAACCCTCCAATTCTAGGAGTGATATTATTGGCCTCTTGATTGAGTGAGACTATGAAATGCATGGCCATGCTCAAATATTGATTTGTTTAAATAGTCTACTCATTGATCAAGGAAACCGAGATTAAACGTTGAAGAGGATGACACTATACATGCCTCGAGTTTGATCTATAATATAAGGTTAAAGGGATTATATTACATAGAACATTATTCACGAAAGATTTAATTGAATCACCAATTATTATTGTTACCTGGGTAACAATGATGTATTACTAGATGCCACTCATTGTTTATAATTTTATTATTAGATAATAAAATTATTGCCAACGTAATAATAACCTAAAGGGTCACACACAAAGAACGTCAAAACGGAGGTTTATTTAAATTACGAATTTAAATATATTATTGTTTATTCGAATTTAATTATTGAATTAATTAAGTGGGACTTGATTAATTATATTAGAATTCGGATTTAATAAGTATTATTATTATTCGAATTTAATTATTGAATTAATTAAGTGGGACTTGATTAATTATATTAGAATTCAGATTTAATAATAATAATAACCCAAAGTCATAATGGGTTTTGGAAACCACATGGATTAGGGTTAGGCCCAAAATCTCTTTTTCCTCTATATATACATAATGATGTATAGTATTAGGGTTAATCATCAAATTTCGTTTTAGAGAAAAACCCTAGCTGCTCAACATCAAGAGAGGCTAGAGAAAGAGAGAAAGAGAGAGGCAAACAATTCGGCTAGTACCGACTCCGGTGATCGTAGGACGATCGGGCGTTCGTGTGGACTTCTTTGGAGAGCAGATCTTTGTAACAAAGGGCTGCTGTGATTCATCTTTTCTGGACTTCTATTAAACAGCATACGGAAAGCTTTGTTAAGGTACAGACTTCTTCACCATAATCATCCAACGTTATACATGGATCCTACGATTGGGTTTCGATTTTTATTGTTTTTACGTTAATTCCGCTGCATTTTCATGCCCGAAACCCTTCAGCTCAAGCCAAAGAAAAGCTGTTATATTTCTTGGAGAATGGGAGAGTTTTGAAAATTGCTGAAGAAGACTTAATTCACAAAACATCTAAAGAACTTGAATATATTCTTTATCTCCTGGATGATGATAATGAAGTTACTTCTAGGTGGGTAAAGATTCTTGAAGGAGTAATCAATGAAAAGAAAAAGAATGAAAGGTTGCTTATGATAAACTCTGAGGAGTATAAACTAGGATATTTGCTTGAAGATGAATCTGAAAAAGAAATGGAAAAAGGAGATGCAAAGGTCAAGATGGTGTTAGGAATTCCTACACTTATTTTAAATCCTGACGGAAAGAAAGTATGTTACATTCTTTTAGATGAAAGGATAGAGAGATCACCAATCTATAACTTGAGAGCTGCAATATTCCAAATTGATGATTTTTCTGATCAAATGAAAGAACTGAAGGAGAAGCTTAGTTAATTATTGAAGAATGCTGAGAAGAAGCTGCTGGACAAATTTCTGAAAGAAGACTTCTCATACAGAAGAATTTAAGTCAAGAAAGTAGATTCAAACTCTGATGCATTTGTCTCAATATTTCTAACATCATAAGTGAAATTTATGTTTTACTTAATAAAGCATAAATTGGGGGAGATTGTTAGAAAACCAAACACTGATGCTGTCAGAGAATATCAAGAACAGAGTTTATGTTCTTGACGTCACCAGAGTTTAGGAAGTTGTCAGACAGTGTTTACTCTATCAAAGAATACTCAATCAGAGTTTACTCTAACAGAGAATGCTCTATCAGAGATATCAAACCGACAGAGTTTATCATCAGAGTTTATTAAAGAAGGAAACAGACAAATCATAATTTGATTTGGATAGTGAAAAAGGAATCCAAATACTAGTTTATTGCCTTATGGAAGCTATTCTTATCATTATCTGTTTTGTAATTGGATTTGTAGTTGTGTCTATATAAATACAAAAATAGGTTAACATTAGAGTAATTGATTCATTCATGTAATATTATTCTCATAACCTAGCAGCTCTTAAGAACATTTATTTTCTTGAGAGAGTTTTGTAACAAGTTTATCATTAATACAAAACAGTGTTTCTTCCATACTTGTGTTCTTAATCGATTATTTGGTATCTATTATATTCAACCCCCCTTCTATAATAGACTATTTTTCTAGGCAACATACTAGTTGACTAGTAACATTTTTAAAGGAGAAGATAAAATTTTAAAACGTCAAACTCTAATTTTTAAAAGGGTATTAAGTTATTCAACCCGCCTTCTAACTAATACCCATCCTTACGGACTTAACATTAATATTTAAGGGGGGTTTCACAAATACACAAGTTTTAATTTTTTTTCTTAAAAAAATACTATCATTTTTTAAAAATATTTGCAAAAATACGTTTTGTAACTTTGCAACCATGTTTACAACTCAAATTTTAGAAAATATTTGCGAAAATACATTCTACGTACAACTTTGCAACCATATTTGTAACCTAAAATTTAAACTAAAATGAAACTTAAAATGCAACCTAAATTAGTTACACAGATCAAATTAAATGCAACCTAAAAGGCAACCTCCATATTTTTACAAATATTTTCAGAATAAAATAGTATTTTTGCAAATCTTTTTAGAAGTTGATAAAATGGTAAATAATTTCAAAAAAAATAGTATTTTTGGTAAATTCCCTATTATATATATATATATATATATATATATATATATATATATATATTGAAATATATTCTAATTGTATAATTGAAATATTCTAATTGAAATATATTTTTTATTTGAAATAAAATAACATTATATTAATATATTAAATCATTTTCATCATAGTCATTTACTTTTTTAGAATCTTTAATATATATTTTTTATTTAGATGTTACATGGTAATTTAATATTGTATATTTATTTTATTTTTTATTTGTATAAATATTTTTTTTATTATACATGAACAATTAATTATTTAATTTTTAATTCATAAATCAAATAAATTACATATTTTATAATTTTATTTATTTATATACATAAATATTTTTTTGTTATTTTAGATAAATAATAAATTAAATAGTTACATACTCCTGAACCAAACACTTACTTTTTATTTACGAGGAACTACACGTTGTAACCTAGTTCCAAGAATATTTGAGTTACAATGTAACTAAAAATCCTACAAACCAAACAAGACCTAAGAATAATATCAGTAGTTTGTATATACAATGATTCGTGACATCAAATAATATCAAATTTAATATACGATAATACAAAAATATTTACTACATGTCTTTTTATTATTTAAATGTGAAAAAATAAAATAGATTTGTTTTAAAAAAAATTAAAATCGAAATCAAACCACTAAAAACCAAACCATAATTTTAAAACCGAACTGAATTAATAATATTTAATTCAATTTTAATTTCTATTTTTTAAAACTGTACTTAAATGATTACGGTACGATTTGAGCACGTAACCGCACCACTTTCATCCCTCAGGTTAAGTATACCTTCGATAACGCATTTAACTCTAGGTCTAGATCTATGTCTATCCATACTATAAGGCACCTCAATTCGGATAATCTCATTCTCAGGCGGTGAGCCTCTTTAAATCTTTCCGATTAAACTTTTAATAGGCAATTATTAATATTATTGAACTCGTACCTCTTTCCTCTAATGAGTCTGAATCAAACACATAGTACTAGTTTTGAAGCATGAATATTAAATTTTAATAACTAAATTATTTTCTCATAGGGAACAACCTCTTATTAAACGCGAATCTCCGTAATAAACTGTTTTATCATTGTTTACTCAAATATTAAATTGATGACTGATGAGTACGCTTAAATTTTAACATTTATTAATTTTTTATATACTATAAATTTTATTCACATATTTTTAAAGATTATTGTAATTACAATAATATCATTATTTTATTTTATTTTAATTAACATTTTTAAATATTATTTAAATCTTGTATAAATATTATTTTTTTATAAATTAAAAGATGAAAAGAATATTTTTGATATATTTAAAATATAGGGACTTGATAAAAATAAATAAATATAAGATTCAAAATTTATTTTGTATTTTCCATTATAGAAATTTTCATTTTATATAATTGTTGTTTTCTCAATAAATTAGAAGGTAAAATAAACAATTTTAACTTTCAATATTTAAAATAAAGATCAAACACAAGTATTTTTTATTAAAAAAATTATGTAATATAATTTCTTTAAAACTTATATATATAGAAATAAAAAAAATTGAATTACAAAAATTTAAATATGAAAATTAAAATTATCTCTCTCATCTTAGTATTTATATGAAGAAGATTTTGATTTTTAACATTCAAAAGCTCTAAAAATAGATGAACATAATAAATATTGCTATGTATTTTAAATTTGTAATTAGTTTTTCATCTTTAAAAAAATATTTGGCCTATATTGTTTTAACATTAGGATTCTTTTCTCAAAAGAAAAAGGTTTGATTCCTTTATTTTGATATTCTATAAATTATTTTTCTTGAAAAAAGGTTAGGTTCTATTATTATTTTAATATATTTTATTGATTATTATTATTTATACTGACCATAGATTTTGTTCTCATTGTACCCTCATGTATATATATTTAATATATTTCCGATTATTTTTCCATCTCTGAAAGTGGAAAATCTTGATTTAACCAAAATGTCCAAATCAAGTCAAATCTATACAAAAACTGACAAATTAAAAGTTTGGCAAAGACCATAATTTCTTATTTACTTGGAATTTTCAAACAGATAAACCCTACCCTCTCCGTTCAGTTATTTTGCTACCACCTCTTTCACCTTCTTTTCCATTTTTCTACTGATCATTGCAATAAAATACATGTTCTGGTCCGCTTATTGCCAATTATATCATTGTCTTTTAAAACATTAATTTCCGCAATAATATGTTATTATATGTTACTTTTTTCATTTCAAAATAATTGTCATGTTTTAACCGGTTAAATCGATTAAATTTTAATTTAAAATTAAAATTTATTTTTTATAATTCTTAAAAATTGAAAATTATATTTTAAAGTTAATTTGTGAGATACAGTCTTATAAATTAGATTTTGATTATTTTGTCTTAATGATAAGTGTAAATTAAATTAGGACTAAGAACTTATTAATTAATATAATAATATTTCCTTAGGTTGTTCGAAGTGACAGTTAATGAGAAAAAAGTCAAACTAGATCAAACTGCTTTTACAAAAGAAGCCAAATGATTTTCTCTATGCATATATTTAGATAAGATTTATCAAAATATTGATAAAATCAAATCTAATTTGTATATGTTATATTTTGAGACAAAAACTGAAGATGAACAAATACAGTATCTTAACACTGCTTTTACGAGAAAATATAATATATATTTAAAAAGGGTGTTTGTTTTAAATATTTTCAAGGGAATATATTTTTAATATATTTTCTAAATATATTTGTTCAATTTATCTTCAACAAAGTCCTGCCTAAACATAAAATACAGATTTTTCCCGAAAACCTTGAATTGTCATATTTCTTTGGATAATTTGTATTTTAATTCAAATTAAATATTTCTTAGACTTTATAGTCATTATTATTTTAGGAATATTATATTTGAATATATTTTGAGTCCAAACTTTAGTCCAAACGTCGACAAGTTCTGACGAATGGCTATCAGTTGCTGTTTCGGGTTGTACGGACAGCGAAACAATCTGTTTCTCAAAGTGATAGCTACACATGTCCAAATTACTTAAAACTTGGGAAATGTCACTAGAATGTTGAAAAAGAATTTTAGGATGTTTTTTCATAATTTTTGGGTGACTTTTATTTTTGGCATGTATTCCCGATTTCGGGATTGTTTGTTCGGTCAATTAAAAGTCAATGAATGTCAACTCCAAATTGAGTAGAATTTTGATCATGACCTATTGGGATCATTCCCAGATGGCTCCCAAAGTTTTTTTTAACATATCGTTCGGTATCGTGTTTATTCGATTAAATAATTTACTGAATGAGGCTGACACATTTTTTCTAGGCACCCATGTAGGTAAATACAGCTGGGGGACATAATTTTCAAATTGTGTACGTTACCTTATCACATGCCAAGCCTTGTCTCCTTGTCCTCTAATTAAATAAATCAAAAATGCTTAATTTCGGCCTATAAATAAGACCTCACCCCCACTTCATTTCTTAAGCCATTTAGTGTCAAGATATGCTGCATATTTCACTTCAAAGAAGTTCTCAAGATTAGTAGGTTTTCATCTTCAAGAGTTCTTGTGTTTTAAGATTTGTTCTTTCATAGATCTAACCTCTAACAAGCTTATAAACCCATATACTTGCACAAATTACACACCAATCATACAAGTCCGTTTTTGCTACCCAAAGACCTCATTCCCACAACCCTTAAACTTGTCTAGTTGTCCCCAAAGTTATACCGAAAGTTCATTTTCCGGTGATTTTTCGGTGACTACTTTTTGTGTATTTTGGATTCGAAATTGGTTTTTTCTCTTGATTTCTCTCTAGATCTCAAAGGTTACAAGTTGATTCCATTTTTATATGTTAATATATATATTAGGCAGATTATATTTAGATTTTTGCTTGTTTGGTTTGATTGTTAGATCTATTATATAATTAGCATTGTCTACGATTTATATAGTTACGTGCTTTAATTGTTTGTTCTTTGTCTTCTATATAAATTGTGGTAACCGTTGGAAGATCTTTTTTCATCTCTTTCTCTTCACAACCAAGTTGTTTATATCCTCGGTGTAGGCTTCCGGGATTAATAACGACTCTAAGTTGCTTAAGTTCGGAGTAGAGATCGATTTGTATAAATCTCATAAAGAGGTATAAGCAAAATGACTCATTGTTGAATTTGGTAATTAAACTAGCTTCTATTCCAAGTTGAGACCTATTTGTATAAGTCTTATTTAGAGACATAAATAAAATGACTCCTTGTTGATAAGTTGCAAGTTAACTCATTTTATTTTCGAGCTGAGATTCCATTCGTAGAAGTCTAAATTATTAGACATAAACGAACTTCTCCTTGTTTGAAATAAATAGAGTATTAATCTCACTTAATTCCGAGTCGAGACCAATTTGTATAAGTCGAGGTACGACATAAACAAAAGGACTCCTTGTGGAACAATTAAGTGAAAGAAACTAACTTATATTCCGAGATAAAAATACTCGTATAAATCTCACTTAGAGATATAAACGAAGCTTTCTCTCGTAGAATATTTGTCAAGTTTAAACTCACCTTANGATTTGTATAAGTCGATGTACGACATAAACAAAAGGACTCTTTGTAGAACAATTAAATGAAAGAAACTAACTTATATTCCGAGATAAAAATACTCGTATAAATCTCACTTAAGAGATTAAATGAAGCTTTCTCTCATAGATTATTTGTCAAGTTTAAACTCACCTTAATTCCAAGTCGAGACCAATTTGTATAAGTCGAGGTAAGACATAAACAAAAGGACTCCTTGTTGAATTATTCATGAAAGAAACGAACTTATATTTCGAGTTGTACTCTTTCATATAAATCTCACTTAGAGATATAAATAAAGCAAACTCGTAGAATATTTGTAAGTTTATTCTTTAACTTTGAACACCGAGTTAAGGGTTATTCGTATAAGTCGAGGTATGACATAAACGAACCTAACTTGTTGAGTTCTTGAAGTCAATCCAACTTCGATTCCGAGTTCGATACTATTCGTATAAGTCGAGGTACGACATAAACGAAACATCCTCGTTGAATCTTAGTGGTATATCCGGTGTTCGTTTAAAGGCCATAGTTTAGTTGTTTTAATTTCCAAGGCCTTATAAACAACCCACTCATAAAACGTTCTTGATCTTGTTCAAGTCACAATATATGTGGCTTAGTTATTTTCAGCCTTATATATATATATATATAATTTAAGTGCTTGCATTCATACGCTTTACATAATGCTCTTTACTTTAGCATACGCACTTAAATACTTTCATTCATACACGTACACACACTACGTGTGGTTTGTCCTTCTAACGAAACGACTTACCCCGACTCACATTTATATATTCTATTGTTTCAGCTATATTATATATAATTGTTTGTTTCCCGGCGTAGTATAGTAATATACTAGTACACCAACTTCTTTTCTTAAACAAGGTTATTAAGTCATAGTACTGATTATCTAGACTTTGTTAGTGAGGTGAAGTGAAGTGAGGTGATCCTTGTTATAAGACTCAAGTCCTAAGCATGCCGACGAGAAGTTGGGTGTCTCTGCACCGTGAGAAAGAGGTAAGACCCAAGACCCAAGACCTAAGACCTAAGATACAAGACCTATAGAGGGTTAGAGGAACATAGTCTATGCATAGTTGTAATTTTTTTCTTACTTGTATTTGAGGAGGTAACGGGAAGTTACTCTCCAAGATAAACTTGTAAGGGTTCTACTTAGATTGTGAGGGGGTAGCGAGGAGTTACGCTCCAAGATAAATCTAGTAGGTTTTCTATTGTATTTTGAGGGGTTAACGGGGAGTTAAAGTCCAAGATAAATACATAATGGTTGTAAAGGCTTCTCCGCCGCTATAAGGAGTGAATCTTTTTATAGTGGAAAAATCTCGAGTTTAGGGAAGGATTCGGGGACCGGACTAAGGGTGAACGGATCCGTTAGGGGATTGTGCCATTGCAAACTAGGATAAAAATTGTGTGTGTTGTGCTCTATTTCTTTGATATCTTTTAATTTTCACATTTGATTTACTAGTTGAATAGTAACATTTTTAAAAGAGAAGAGAAAATTTTAAAATGTCAAGCTCTAATTTTTAAAAGGGTATTAAGCTATCCAACCCCCTTCTAGCTAATACCCCATTCTTATGGACCTGACATGATTAAATATACTTTCTCATAATATAATTTTTAGAACTTTTTAATTATATAATTTATTTAATTTTCAATTAAATATGATCAATTTGATTAATAAAAAAATAAAACAAAACAGTTATTTTAATACGGAGGGAGGAGGCAGAACATTCATATTTTAAATAACGTATATGTTGTCAGTTGAATTTTACCAAATTTATACTCCAAAATTTTACAAAGATTTAGAAGTAGTTTATCTACCTCTTGTCAGTAACAATGTACAAGCTTATAATCCGAGCACGGGATGAATGACTAATATTAAGGTAAATTTATTTTTTATTTTATATTTTATTGATATTTACTATAAATTTTTATAACATTGAGAATTTATGTTAATATAATATAATATTATCCTTGATGAGTTTTATAAAAGGAGGATTATTGGGATTATAGTTGTATGTTATTATACAATGATATTTATATATTAATATTCATAAACTTTAATGATATTTTAAATAAATATTATAGGATAAGTAGGATTCTTAAAATATAAAATATAGAATATAATTTAAATATAATATAATATTATTCGTGATGAGTTGTATAAAATGAGGACTACCGGAGGTTGGAGTTGTATGTATGATATATATTCTTTTTAAAATTAAATTTTATTAAAATTGAATGGTTAAAATCGTTTACATGGTTCATCTAAAATTGAATGGTTATACCAAATTTTTTAATATTTCAGCTATATAGATTAGAAGATAATTATTTTACCATTTATAAATGACTTCATTAAACCCAACTAATTACAATCCGGGTACCAACCGAGAGTCTAAAGATAAGTCAATAAAATTAATATACAATATGTAATTTAGTTCATTAACAAATCCATCGCACACTTTAAAAAAATTTGATTTATTGATACACTTAAAAATAATATTTTATTTTATATATTAAACTAAATTTTTCACATCTTGAAAATTTTTGACGTCATCATTTCGATCGTACTCGTTATATCGAATAAATAACTTATAAGTTCAGATCGTGTCTCCCTGATCATTGTATGGTAATATCGACTAATTCGTATCAACAACCTCTATTCAGGATAATATTACCGAATTTCGTATCCACATGACCTCTCAATATAATCATTAGTTTTCGTGTCCCCACTTCCGTTAAATTAATGAATTAAACTTTCGAGAGTCGACTCTAAATATCATATGAAATTTAGGTTAAATCCAGATTTTTTTTCCAAAATCAGGTGAACTCTTAAAATTGTATCATAAATAAGTCTAGAGTAACATAAATGTAATAATTTAAGTAATTTAGAAGTCCAGAATAGATCCGAAAAGATCATTGATTTGTTGCATTTGATATTAATATCATACCCTATGTACTAAACTAAAATATTTTAGATGTTTGATGTTGGAACGAGGTGTTACACCAACTATATATAATAACGTGGATCAAATCTTCAATTTTTTTATATCAGGTCGAGTCCGATTTCGTATCATAGATAAGTGCAAAAAATCATAAAACATTAACTCTTATACCAACTCTGGCAATCCGAATCAAATCGTAAACTGATGTGAAATGAAAAATTAAAATATTAGTTTATATTTATTTTATATTATTATGTAGTAATATATTTAATTGTAATTCATTATAAAGTTTAATTATATATATGTATTATATTAGGAATATTTTAGAATATGATAGAAAATAAGAAAATGATTTGTTTCCTTTAATATGAAGATTTTAATTACTTAGTGGTTAAGTTTAGGAATTTACTTTTATATAAGAAGATGTAATATTTTATTAAGACTTTGATTGATTAATTAAATTGAGAATTGTTTCTCTCTTGTTGGTATGGGTTGCGATCTATGCATGTTTTTCTCTTCTGTGGTTGATAAATCATATGCGAAGTAGTTCTTTTTCAGTTGAATCACCTTGGGGCTCGTGGATTTTCTGCAGTTAATCAATTATTATCTATCTTTTTACTAGTTTTTATTCTTGTCCTGCATCAAATTGGTATCAAGACCTTAGGTTTCTACATCAATTTCTTAATTGTTGGAGATCTAGGGTTTTGCAACAAAAAATAATGTTCTGTAGCACTATTCACAGTACTATTCAATGTTCATCTAGAAATTTCGGTAACTGTTCATAAAAAAAGGAAAAGAATAGATTCTATGGCCAAAATAAAAGATATGCTTGATAGTTTGATGGTAAACAACAATCTTGACCTTTTTATAGAGCAAAATAATATGATATTACAAAATTTGGAAAATAAAGTTGAAGATGTGTAGGCAATACTGAGAATGATTATGGATAAATTTGTTATACAACATAATCCTCCACCTCTACCTGCGAGAACTCCATACCCACATCTAAATCAAACTAATGATGAAAGGGAAGTGGAAAATAAAGTGTTATTAAGTGAACGTATTCGACATTGTGAAGAAGCGAGAACTCCATATCCACCTCAAAATCAACATAATGACGAAAAGGAAGTGGAAACTAAAGTGTTATTACGTGAACATATTTGACATTGTGAAGAAGGTAAATCAAAAGAGATAACAAAGGCGTCTCACCTCAAAGAAGTTGTAAAAAAGGAAACCAATATTGTCATAGTATATCATATTGATTTTCTGAGAGAAGACAAGATATGGTGAACTACTGCCATATCAAAATATTTTATTGATTCTTTCCATGTTACTTCTAAAGATCTCACTTATAGAATTGGAATCGGATGTCTTCAAGTGTTGCCACTACAAATCATCTCTTTACTCACTGATTCTAATATTTTATAAAACTCGTAGACAAGTTTTTTTCAAAGCAAGGAGAATGATGTGGAATGAAAAATTAAAATATTAATTTGTACTTATTTTATGTTATTATTTAGCAATATATTTAATTATAAATCATTATAAAGTTCAATTATATATAAGTATTATATTAGGAATATTCTAGAATAGAATAGATAATAAGAAAACGATTTGTTTCCTTTATTATGAAGATTTTACTTGATGGTTAATTTTAGGTATTTAGTCTTATATAAGAAGTTGTAATATTTTATTATTGGAAGACTTTGTTTGATTAATTAAATTGAGAATTGTTTCTCTCTTGATGCTATGAGTTGCGATACATATATGTTCTTCTTTTCTGCGGTTGAGAAATCTTAGGGGTAGTGGTTATTTTTCAGTTATATCATCTTTGAACTCGTGAGTTTAATTTCAGTGATTAATCAACTATTACTAGTTTTTATTCTTGTCCTTCACCAGAAACCTTTTTTGACGTCGAATGGAGTCCTACATTCGTTTCACAAATAAATACAGAGTTCATCGATCAAAATGCAACAACTTAGAGAGATCTATAAACTCATCACAAATTCTTAAAAAATCATAATTTATTTGTACACTTAACATTAATACTCAATCTTGTATACACAATCTTCATATATATATCCATATGCAATTGGGGTTCTATTCAATTCAGACATATTTAGCTAATGACCCCTTAATTTTTATTAAATTATAGATTGTGTTCTTATCTCTATGGCACTACTACCACCGAGTCAAATTCTATCTAACGTAGTATATTTTACTGCAACTTGAGTTTTATCAATGCCAAAGGACAAGTCAAATTAACTACTAGCTTCCAGGAATATCAAACTCTTGCCTCTAATTTTCAAAAATCCACTTCATGCTGCTGCCTATAAAAGCATCCATAACCAAACTTGTTTTCCATCATCCTTATTCTACTACAACAAAATGACAACATTTCTCACTACTAAATACATTTTTCTAGCCACCCTTCTAACCGTTATTATTGGGGGAGGTCTAGTTTCTGGCCAGAATTGCAATTGTGCAGCAGGCCTCTGTTGTAGCAAGTGGGGTTTCTGTGGCACTGGCAATGATTATTGTGGCCAGGGATGCCAAGCTGGCCCTTGCAACAATGCACCAAGCGGTGGTAATGGTGTTTCGGTTTCTGATATTGTTACGGACGCTTTCTTTAATGGAATAATTAATCAAGCTACAGGAGGAGATTGTACCGGAAAAAACTTTTACAGTAGATCAGCATTTCTTGAAGCACTTAAATCCTATCCAGGATTTGCAACTTCTGGTTCTGGTGATGATTCTAAGCGCGAGATTGCAGCTTTCTTTGCCCATGCCACCCATGAGACTGGATGTAAGAACTCTCTCCTTACTCTTATTTCTTGCTTACAAAGTTAGCGATACACTTCAAAAAAATTTGAGTAAATGTATGAAATGAACTAAATTACTAACTACTATGTTACTGCTATGTTTTGCTCCAAAACTGTTCTAACACAATTTTTTTTGACTGTAGACTTCTGCTATAGAGAAGAGATAAATGGTCGCAGCAAAAATTACTGTGACTCAAGGCAGTATCCATGCAACCCAAGTGTGGGTTATTTTGGCCGCGGCCCTCTTCAGCTATCATGGAATTATAACTATATTGAGGCCGGGAAGAGTAATCAGTTTGATGGGCTAAACAATCCAGACATTGTGGCCTCAGATGCAGTGGTGTCCTTCAAGACTGCCTTGTGGTTTTGGAAGGTCAATGTTCAGTCTGTTATCAACCAAGGTTTCGGGGCAACCATCCGTGCCATCAACAGTATGGAGTGCAATGGTGGAGCACCTAATGCCGTNTTTTCCCAGCATCGCTAGCGGTCAACACCTTCTCAAACAAAGGCGTAATTACACACTTTGTTCTAAGATCTGATCAAGGATAACACAAAATGTTGTTCAAAAACTTATTACAACACACACACACACACACACACACATATAATCCTGGTCCTAAATGGTTGTTATGAACCATTTTGCAGCAACCATGACCTATTTCTAAATTAGATGAAGGGCGGCAAAGATCTAGCAAATCATTAAAATTTACCGCCAAAAGTCTAATTTACACTGCAAACTTTGAGCTTTGGCGAGTTCATGCAAAAGAAACAGGAATATCAGTCTATTACCGTAACTCCTGCAAGAATTCCCGCAGAAAATGTACACCGTTTACTAGAACTTATGACGAATGAATATCACGGGGTGTAGGATTCCAGTATCCATCATCTAATCTAAAAGACAAGGGCTTGATTGCAAGAAATGGTTCATAGAACGCTCGTTTGCTACGCACCAACACCCTCTTTATATAACTGAACAAATCATATTGATTGTTTACAAAAAAAACTATATATATAATAATTGATAGGCTATGAAAAAACAAAATAATTAACCACGACATATGTTCTTAGTGACATAATATTATGCAGTTTAAAATTAGGATACTCTCCCGAGATCTGTTGTAGCTCCTTATGAGTTATCTTAGGCCAGTACCGTGGTAGTAACTGGTCTCGACCTTGAGGCCTTCCATTGCAGGTTAGAGCTTCGCCAGATGAGTCGACTCCATTAGGACTAACGGAATTTTTCACTTCTGCAGTTGGAGTTTTTCGTTGTGCATAACATACAGAAACCTTGGGATGGTCAGCTATTGCACTGTTTGATGCATGATTGTGAGCCAGATGAAGATGGGGACTAGAAGCTTCAATTTTTAATACAGCACTTTGTGGCTTAACATTACCATATGGACTAGGCTGCTCCTCACACTTGCTTCCTGTCACATAAATGTGTCTCAGCGGGTTAGCCCCACAACTCATATTTAAAAGGGGATTTAACTGCATGACAACACAAAATTACCAATCATAAATCAATACATTATAAGAAAGTTATTTATAAAGGATAATGCATCTACCAGATGTCCCTTTCTCTAGTATCAGTAAAGCACCATCCTTCAGACTTCCATTTATTAGTCTTCCAGAAGAGTCAAGATTATTCTTTTTATTTATAAAAGAATTGGTCAGTTTTTTACTACCAATGTGTCTATCAATGCTGCTGGATATGTCAACTTCTAAAGGCATCTTTGAATGCAAATCTTGATTGAAAAACATAGGCGCTTGATTCCAAGGCGGAGGCCCTGATGCAGTTATCGAACTCCAATGTTTTACAGATAGATCTTTGATTTTTTCAGGCAGAACAGGTAAGATATGTGAAGGTGGTGGCCATGCAGGATTTGGCGTCTGGAACATAAGAGAGATAAACAATTGGTGTTGGTAAATAGTAATCAAATTATCAAATAAATAGCTTTCTCTTTAAATTCTAGTTCATCTAGGCAGTAAGTTTACCAATCCAGATTCTGGACTACTACTACTGACTCTTTTTGTTCTATAATTAGCGTAAGTTGTATTTGGCTATCCGGGTGTAAAATAACCTCAAGGCCATATGATAACTCGTTTTATTAGTATAATATTATTGTATAATTGTATATATTTATTAAGTTTATTTTCCCTTTTTATGCTTGGTTTGTGTTTATTTTGATTGTGCAGATATTAAGAAGATATTAAAGATTTNAATTTCTAAGATGAATTAATAATGGTTATGAATCCTTTAGCAAAATCTTTTTTTCGTTTAGATATTTAGTATGTAGCAAGGATAGAAGGAAATTACTCATATTAACTAATGCAGGATAATGCTCCACTAAAGCTCGAGAACTTCAGCACTACCAATTATATGAGTTTCTGATACTTTTTAACCTTGCGCTCCTTAATTAAAAATTTCATATTTTAGCCAATTCAGTTTTAATATCTCTTCAGCATCCAAGAAAGGTGTAGTCTGGACGATACACAAATTTTCTAAATGTCAAATTCAGATTTGTTTGTCATTCATAAAAGAGGAACTGACCAGTCCTCAACTTAATTGTCCCATCTAAAGTTGAAGAGTTTATCACAATAATCATCAGAAAATCTCGACCAAGACACAACAAGACATGACATAACAAAAAGCAAAATGCAAACCCTAATTACAAANATCATCAGAAAATCTCGACCAAGACACAACAAGGCATGACATAACAAAAAGCAAAATGCAAACCCTAATTACAAAACAGTCATATAATGAAATTCCG